>SKCR01048831.1:0-50857 GCA_019454045.1 Zanthoxylum bungeanum | reverse complement strand
AATTTTGTCATCTCTAATTATGATTATGCTCAATGTGACTGAAGGTTGGCAATATGACCGATGTCATAAATATGATCGAGGGTCGATAATGTAATTGATATTACAATTGAGACTGTGCTCAATATGACTAAAGTTCGGTAATGTGACTGAGACACAACCATGACTAAATTGTTAGTCACCCAAACTAATAATCACCTTGGGTAAAAAATGACTAACTCAATTCTTTATGACTCTAGAAAATATTGTGACTATGTTCAATGTGTCGAGGGTCGGCAATATGACTGAGGTAACTAATGTGACTGAAACACATATAATGTAACTTTTAGTCACTAATGTGATTTGGGTAAAAATGTGACTGTAATTAATGTTAATGTGAAATACGTGCGACACAATAATTTTAGAACTAATTTCGACCTTACGTAAATATGAATTTGAGGGAGATTTGCTGTTGAAAGTTGTAAGTGTGAATGTTAGATATATGAGTATTTTTATAGATTGTGATTTGGATTCTGAATGAAAAAGATACAAGTGTTTGAAAATGTTTAGTTTGAAATTATTATTCTTTTATAAATGTACGAGTCATTTTTGACAGTTTTTGTTAAAACATATCGACCATAAATATTATTTTAATGGTTATAATTTATAAATCGATAATATATAATTTTTTTAATAAAATATTTTATATTTTGAGAGACATTTACGTTTAAAAATAAAGTCGGAAAAAAGATTTTTTTTAATGCACCTCCTATAGGGATTTTATTTTATTTTTAATTTTTCTGTTAGTTATTTTTTTTTTTGATAATTTTATACGTAAATTTTTAAATTTGACTTGAATTAAATACTAAAAATTCTTAAATTTAATTTGGGATAAATACTAAAAATTCTATTATAATTGAATGTTTTTTTTAAAAAAGCCTCTTTAGGGTGTGTTTGGTTGGGGGGTTTTGGAGGGGAGGGGAGGGGAGGTGAGAGATTATTTTAAATTATGTTTGTTTGGTTCAATTTTTTGGAGGAGATGAGAGGGGAGGGGAGGGGAGCAAAATCCCTTCTAAGCCAATTTTAGCTCCCTTCCAAAAGTTGGTGGTTTTGGAGGGGAAGAAAGTGAAGAATTAAAATTTTAAATGTAATGACTAAATTATCCCTACTTATATATTAAAAATCCTAAATTATCCTAATTATAAATCTCTTTTATATTTAATCATTCTGTACTCAAATCATAGTCTTCGCTCTTTTTTTTCTTCAGTTACGTGCTTCTTCCACTCACCACTCAGCTATTAATTTTAATTTTATTATTTGTTTAATTCAAAGATAATATAACCTATATTGTTTTAATTTTATTTATAACAGGCTATAAGGATAAAATAGTAAATTAGTTTTAAAATCTCTCCACTCCTTTCTTAAACCAAACATATATTTAATTAAAATCCCTCCCCTCCCCTCCCCTCATTTGAACCAAACATATATTTAATTAAACTCTCTCCCATCCCCTCCATTAAAATCCCTCCCCTCCCCTTCGTTGAACCAAACAGACCCTTGTAATTATTATTGGTTTCTCCGCCACCTTTCACCTTTCGATTCGTTAACTTTCTTTATAATTTATTTTTCATCTCTCTCGAGACATTGAAGCTTTATTTAATTTTATTTATTTATTTTTTTGTATTTTTTCTTTAATTTATTTTTAAAAACATAGTTGAATTTTGATTTTAGGGTTTCGAAAAAATCAGGGTTTGTTTGTTTGTTTGAAAATCTAGAATTAGGGGGAGAGTAAAAATGGGGATTGAAGGGATCTGATTCTGTAAATTGAAGGCCGGAGAATAAGAATAACAACAAGAAGAAAATGACCTTGGATTCGGCCCCTTCAAACTCAAATGGAAATCTCGATGAGCAGATTGCTCAGCTTATGCTGTGCAAGCCCTTATCCGAACAAGAGGTAATTTAAAAAAAATTAATAAACAATGTTTATTATTATTTTTTTTTTAAATTGTAAATTTTGGGTATTATCTGGGTATTTTTTGCTGACTTGTAGTGATTGTGTTAAATTTTGAGAAATTGTATAGGTCGGGTTGTTTAGTTTGCTGATTATGTTTTGTTGGGGTGGATCGGTGAGTTTGCAATTTTGTAGAGAGATCTCTTAGTATTGTTTAATTTAGTTTTGACCGATCTGGAATTGGGTTTGTTGGTTAATATTTAGGGATTGAATCAGATATGTTCAATGATTCGGTTTTGAATTGCATTTTGGGTTTGTAAAGGTCGATTTTTTTTTTTTTTTTTATAAAAATTTTATGAGTTTTCAGGTTCTTAGTTTTTTGTATTTGTGCATCAAAATTAAATCGCAATACGAGCAGAGATAAAGAAAGTTTCATTTTTTTACTTCTTGCATTGAATTCATTTTGTTTGCAATTACTGAAGTTTTATGCCTTAGGATTTAATCTTGGTGAATTGTTCGTAATTTCGAATATTGTGTACACAGTCTCATTAGACATTAATGTTAGTGTTGACCTATGCTGTTTAAGGCGCTGCCTTGGGCGGGTTTTTTGGGCATCCGCTTTGCCTTGCTCAACCTGCCACTTACCTGCCTTTATGCCTAGGCGGGCACCTTTTCATGGGCGGGTCGGTGAAAAGGCAGGTTAGAGGTGCCACTTAATTTTTTATCAAGAGGAAAACCCTATTGACTGTACAAATACTTAAAAATGTGAACATGAATATTTAAAGCAGTCCCCAACCGCTGTGAACAACCTTCCTCTCTAAGAAAAAATAATAAAAAAGAACTAAAGTGTGTGGGTCACTTTTTCTCAAAGAAATCACAAAAGTAAGTTGTCAAATCTAAAAAGCAATTCATGTCAACGGGTTTCAATATTTGAATTTTAAATTCTTATATGTGTCAATAATTATTTTTATTAGGTTTTATGTGTATAAGCAGTAGAATAATAAAAAAAAAAATATTTTTTCCCTTTGATGCCTTGGTTGCCTTCATTCCTATCTTTCAAAGTTGTGTACTCTTTTCTTTACAAAGCATAATTTTATGATGAGTGTTTCCCCCGTCAGAATCCCCCTTGTCCCCCTAACCAATTACAAAATTGCCCCTCTTCCCAAAATTCATTATATATAAGTATTTTGTTAAATTAATGAATAGATGAATTAATTATTTTATTTTATTAATTAAATATATGTATTTTATAAATTAATTTCTTACTTTTGTTAAATTTATATTTTTTTTTTGCTCTTTATATATCTATTCTTTCCAATTTATTTAATAAATATTACAAATTTTGTATTTATTGTTATTTATTTTGTGTTCATTTATTCATTTGATTTTTGTGATTCTTTTATCATTTATCTAACACTACTTATATATAATAAAAAATGTTCTCATCTATATTAGAAAAATATATTTTAAAAGAAGAATACAAATAATAATATAAAAAGTTACATTTAAAAATATCAAAACACACATTCTAATATATGTTACCTCTAAAGTCTCCTCTTGGCGTACTTGATGATATACCCAATACTTCGTACCATAATTGATTATGTATCCTATAACGAGTGACCTATTTTTTAGGTTCGTACGATGAATGTTCTCACCACCACGTTGGGATGGGTGGTACGTGGTAATGAGGGTGTAATTAAACTTACACGAAGTGTCTGCCAACATGAGCAATAACTATTTCTTGACGTTGTTGCTCTGGAACTGCAGGGGACCTTAATGACAAGTGAGTATAACAAATCCAAACATTCTCTCCAAATGCATGCAGTACAAGATTGTACCTTGATGTGATGACAATTCCTAAACTCATCGAGTCCATCTAATGTACCTCTGGTGCCGACAACTGGAAGAAATGCAGTAAGTATTAATAGATTGTCTGTCCATCTGTTTGATGGATAAAGTCGATCATATAAATCCTTATTTTGTTGAATCTATTCAATAAGATCGCATCATACTTGACCCCAACCTTCTTTGCTATACTCGATTAGTGCAGCTATTGCTCTAAATTTACAATGACCATCAGCTAGAACATCAACAATGTAGGAAATATAATGTTGATATGCCACAGTTAATTTCTTAATATAGGTATTACAGATCGGTGGAACTGGAGAGTGATCTTGGGTCGATTGAGTATTGCGAACCATCAATCCCCTCCTACAGCTCCTTCTTCCTCGAGTCGTTACAGTCGGTTGAGTGACCCTAGATCCTGAAGTGGATGCATCTCCATAAGAAGGTATGCGACGTCTGTTTTGCTCATCTCTGCCTGTGGGTCGACCTCTATGTTCAGTGTTGTACGAAGGGACTCCAACTGTGCTTTGAGATGGATCCGCCATATCGAGAAACTTGTCTATCATGTGCTCTCGCATACATGGATCCATCCCATCTAATATCTTAACAACGTTTGATGTCTTGTTAGGCCGTGTTCCATCGTAATTGAACCCATGTACGTGCATAGATAACCTCCTCCAATGTGCGGCAATACTTAGTATCGGAATTGGAATGGAAAGGTAAAGGTAATATGCAATATCGTGCTTGCATGGCAATCCGTATATTATTTTGAATGAAAAATTTCACATGCCGGCTAGTTGGCGAGATGCTTCCTCAACGCATTTCTGCTGAGCATAAATTAACTCCACTGCCTCTAATGAAATCTGACACCTTATTTGATTAAAAATCTCCTCATGTGAATGTGAATGTGTATGGCGTGGAATGTTCAGAGATTTCTCGAATGACTTTTGAATATCCCCAAACTAAATTCTCATTATCTTGTGTATTTTTGTTGGTTTCTAATTAGGTCCCAAGATCATGAAATCAAGCAATAAATTCGCATGAATACACAAAGGAGTAAGGCGGAATACATACTCACATTGATCGGTTTGATGCTACGAAGAACAAGCCACTTCTTCCTCCTTGTTGAAGCTCGGCAGTGGCCTCCTTGAACTGCTGTGGTGCTCGGTTTTGGGCTGTGAAAGTCCTCCAAGCTTCGGCCATGGGAGACACCATGGAAGCTCCAAGCTTCAAGCTCCAAAATGGATTCCAATCTCATGTGTTAGTTTCCCTATCACCATAGTATAAACCCATGTGTGTGCTAGCACTTCTTCTTCTTCCTTTTGTTCGGTCAAACCAGAAATTGGAGAGAAGAAATCGGTGGCTCTAAGCCGTGAAAGAGAGAAAGAAAGAGAGGAGGGAAAAATTTAGGTTTCCTTGAAACCTAATACCGTGAGAGAGAGAGAGAAAATAAAAGAAAATGTATTATTTATATATTTATTTTATTTTCCAAAAACAAAACAAATACATAAATCATTTTCATTTACCAAAAAGTCAAAAAAGCAAAAGCCCATTAATGCCTTTTCAACCACCACATCAATCACTCAAATCAATCAATCAAATTGTCACATCACTCAAAGTGACATGTGATTTGACGCTTGATGTGACTAGCGATTTGACTCTCGATTTGACTTGCGTGCCGCACTCGAATTCGAAATGCAAATGCGCTCGCAAATAATCCCGGGCTCGAGTTCGCTAATTCCCAATTAACGAATTTTCCGTCGCAACCCAATTAAACGATTACGCCTAGCGAAATCACTATTCACGTCGGTAACGAATTAATTCTAAATTAATTCGTTCGCCCGAATTAAAATCTAATTTTAATTCCGCGTCGAAATCCAATTTCGTATAATATATCAAATATATTATTTTATCGATTAATTCCAAATTAATCGTTCTCTCTCTTTAATTAATATTTTATCCCAGATAAAATATCTCCGTAATTAATCCCAGATTAATTTTCTCTCTCTTCTAATTAATCCCAGATTAATAAAAGTGCGAGTCATACATCATCGGTGAATCTTCGGGAAGCGACCCATGAGATCCCCGGATATGTTGGCAGTAAATACGGTCGTCGGACTATCCGAACACGTAAGTACCTCGTACTACGTTTTTACCGATTTACAAGACAAGGTTGGCTTCTAGCAAAGCGCCATGCCTACCCAATTCTCCAGAAATATCCTTATAGGAATATTAGATCTATATCAAGCGTAGTATACTGTAGTATTGCGTATTTCTTTCCTGTATCGGATGATCACGTGCTAGGCCTGGGGTTGGAATTGTGTCTGCCCCGTACGAAGCACATATCGGATGTCTGGTAACTAGTCTCTATAATCGAATATACATGATCTTGTCATAATATCCCGATAGCTCGAGCATTTAAGAGAACGAGTTCCGTATCCTACGTGACCATCATCTCCATATGACTGGAGTGACACTTCCGTCTTGACATCACACCCAACACACTACGATTCTCAATATACCTAGCATTGGCGTACACAGAACCGGTTAAAGCCCTGGACGACCTCAACTAAAGTATATTGATTGTCGTAAGCATTAGCGGTGCAAGTCTCAGGTTAAGACCAAATACACCTACCCTGATTGCAGACTCCCATAGACACATAGTCATACTATCAATGGGATTCCGCGGGGTTCAATCCAGAGCGAAGCTGTTTCCCGTACCGTCGGTAAAACACAACCTCCTATTACACTTGCATGAGTATCCTATACCCAAATATATGAGAACTATGCCGTTGTGCCCTCACAAACGCGCACAAGTGTAATACTAGTCTTTTACGTATTTATCGATGTCCAATCTCGATAATACTCTGACTAGGGATATTTAATGATTTATCCTACGTGGACTGATACTGTCTCATATCATTCTCCGTCCAGGAACAAATCACAGGGACCTCTCATCATTTATACATCTAGGTGATCTAATCACAAATGATAAGAGTGCAATCTCCTTTTGTCACATAGTTAATTTGTACAACAACACCATGATCTGTACAAATAGTGACGCTATGGGTCATAATTGTCCAACAATTTTTTCAAAAGATGTTTGTAGGGATGACATAGTATCTCTCAAATATAACTTCAGCCTCAAATGTGCAGACTCTGCCCTGTAATTAAAAATTCATTGTGTTTTTTCTTTAGTAGCACAATAATGAACAAAATTGAAATAGTAAATCCATAAAGTAACTATACCTTTGACTTGAATTGCTTCCCAGGTGCATACATGTATCGATCTATGCTGAAACAAATCGGTCTCTGTAAGGGTGTATGTAACCATGTGTCTCAAAGGTAATTTAGAACACCATTAAATTGTCTAAACTCCTCACGCATCACCTCCCATTTCTGCTGGTAAGAGCATTGTATTGATGAATTAATAAGGGAGTGCCATGATGAATTTAAGTGTTTCCACTGCATACCAAGCATATGACTGCATTTCTTCATTACGCATTGATTTATGTGCCAAATATAAAGAATATGACATGCCATTAGAAAACATGTTTCAATGGCTTTAATGAGCCCCAAATCCCGATCTGAAACAAATACTGATGGCAACGATGTCCCTTTCTCAACCAAAACATGTTTCAATGGCTTTAATGAGCCCCAAATCCCAATCTGAAACAAATATTGATGGCAACGATGTCTCTTTCTCAACCATCAATTTCTTCAAGATTGATAATGCCCATGTCAGTTGCTCTGCCTTCTCATTACTAAGACATGCGAACATAAGTGAGTAAGTTCGCATTGTGGATGTGATACCAACAATCTCCAATAGTGGTATGCGATACTCGTTGCTCATGTATGTGGCATCAATGATCAACACAGACAGAAAGTTAATAGATAACTCTAAGCTTTTAGGATGAACCCAAAGAAAATCTATTATTTCATTGGTGTCTGGATTTGTAAGGTAATCATGAAGGTATTTTTTCTTAATTAACTGATCGAGGACATATTGAATAGAAGTTAGACCACCCCGTTTAGCTTCTTTGTTTGTGAAATGGCATTGTAAATGCTTATGATTCTCGTAGTATTTGACGGGTAACTTTCCTTTAAAATACTAAGAATTTCACGAGGTGCGGTGCTGTTGGCCATGTCGAGTACAAATTGTTTGTCTAATGGTTTTAGCCTCGACGGATACTCATTGCCATCAAGATATTCTGCTACTTGATGGTTATGGAAACTACATGAAACCTTTAATCCCCACATAACATTGTCTGGAGGTATTGGTATACCTTGCAGCTCAAAATAAATTAATAAAGAATTAAAAAAATAAATGAATAAATGAACACAAAATAAATAAAAAATAGATATATAAAGAGGAAAAAATATAAATTTAACAAAAATAAAAAATTAATTTATAAAATAAAAATATTTAATTAATAAAATAAAAAAAGTATGTATGTTATATTATTATTTGTAAATTAATACAGGTTTTGGGGTAATGGGTAATTGATTTTGGGGAAAGGGATATGTATGTAATTTTTTTTTTGGGGGGGGGGGGGGGGGGAGCAAATTTCTAATTTTATATCAGTGTTTTAAAACGCGTTATGCTCGGCGGCCTTACACCGCTACGCCTTGCTCCAAATCGTTAGGGCTAGGCGTACGTCAGAATGGCCGACATTTTCTATCCATTCTGGCGAAATTTCTTTGCCAAAAGTTGTCGTTAAAGTGTTGAGTATCCCTGGAATTTGAATTCCTCACCTTGTCGGTGCCAATTTTTACCCCTGACGTTAACCCTAACACTAATTTTATAAAATCAACTCTCCATCTCATAAATTTCAAAATGTCCCAATTTTACATAAACTCTAATTTTCGAAAAACCCATAATTGCTTGAATTCTTATTGGTTTCTCATCAAATTGACCATCTAGATTCTAGAAACCTTCCCTATCATTCAAACAACATTTATGTATTATCAATTTGTCCAAATTTTGCCAAAATCGAAAATCCTTGAATTGATGTAAACCCTAATTTTGAATTCTCTGCAGGCTGAGGAATTGTCTAGACCCTGTCTAGGCAATGTTGTTAGAGGCGACGTGAGGCGTGCCTCGAGGCACATGAGGCGTTCGGCCATGCGCCTTAAGATAGTTGTGGCGAGACGACATGGATGAGACATGAACATGAATTCCCGTTTACGATATGATTGCCTATTTATCTAGTTGTGACACAAATAATATTCGTGTAATCATGTCAACATGATAGGATTACTCGACACGTTGTTGACACGAGGCCTGGCAAGGCGCGAGGCATGGTGAGGCGTGCGCATCATGGACTTGAATGTTGTATTTTCTAATTTTCGTCACTTTGTTTTGCCTTCTCTATTAATTGGCATTAATATTCTTCTCTTTCTGTTTTTGACATTTTTGCTTTTGAAATATATCATTTTTTTCTATTTTTGAATTTTTTACGGTTTCTGTTTCTACTTCTGCTTTTCTTTTTCGTTCCCCGCGTTCTTTTTTCTTCAGTCAGTCCAACACTCCAATTTATTTCTACATCTTTATCTATTGTGTTTCTCAAATTTGTATTTCTTTAGTCATCCACTTTTCATCTAATTCACACAATTTTCATTATAGACACCGAGCGTTTAAGAATTTCATGCCCATCTTTAAGTACCTTTGTTGATCATTTAAATTTAACCTTTCCATTTCTTGCTTAATACATGTATTAAATTGGATTAGTGTATGTCCATATTTTGTTAATCAAACTCATCACTGCAGAAAATGAATAACTAAATTATGAATACGTATTGGGTTTGTTTTGACTTTTGACTTGTAAACTTCTTGTACAGAATGGATATTTTGTAAAGTATTATGAATTTGACAAGTAGAAGTAATATAAAAGAATATTATTATCTATTTATGAATTTTTTTTACATTTACAAGTTAATGATGGATATATTACAAATCTAAAATTATTATACGTGCGCGTCTTGTCTGTGAGGCGTCTCGCCCCTCGCCCCTCGCTTTTCAGGCTCCCAACGCCTCGGTGCGCCTCTGATAAGGCCCATGAATTGCAGAATGCCCATGAATTGCAGACTTACCACAGGAGAAAGAAGGGCCCAACTTTGGCCGCAAAATCTTGGGGGGACAGCTGGACCAATGGGAGAAGAGAGTGTTATGCAGAAGGTACTTTAGGGACAGGAAGAATAAAAAGGGGGGGCGCTTGGGCAGGGGGGGGGGGGGGGGACAAAAGGGGAAAATGTGGTTGGCGGGCAAGGAGGGCTGGTATGAGGACAGGACAAGGGATGAATGAGATGTTGATTTCTTCCTGGAAAAACTAGGATTACTGTAGCCGTGCTTGTTAAATATTCTGCAGTAGTTAATTTTTCATTTTAATTTACAACAAAGTTATGTAAAGACTGTTTTTTTTCAAATCAAAGTGACCTTGAAGGTCTATAATCTTTACAAACTGAGAGATATTCAGTGCCATTACAATTGTTATTGAAATCGTTACATCAACTATTCTATTCATTTACAAGAAATCTACTGTGTTTGTTTGAGTGTGTCTGGGGAAGCTTCACTGCCTTCTCGGTGTTACAGGACCTGAAATTGCAATAACACATAACCATCGATCAGCTAAAGGTAGCAGCTGTATCAGCCTCTCGCCTTTAACAATACTGTAATCATGAAAACGTGTCCAACATGAAATTGACGTATTTATTATTCGTGTCGCATTCGTGTCTGATAATTTTGACATGATTATTAAATGGGCTATTTCGTACTATTGTTTACTTAAATTTGACACGACGATTACGATACGGTTACACGAATTGCCACTGCTACGTTTGATGATAGCAGGTGTATCAACGATACTTGAATGAGTTCATGTTTCAAGTTTGATTGATACAAGGAGAAATATTGTGTTATTGTTATGGTGATGGTATAAACCATTGCCAAAAGGTTTTGATCAGTTGACAGAATATTTTTGCAATAGTTTCCTAGTTAACTTATATGGCATCTTTATCTACTCATAGTTCCATGGTCAATTTCCTCGTGTCGAGTAATTTATGTGTATATGTAAGAGTAGAAAAACAATTTGCATCAACACTGCTAGAGGTTTCCTTTTTCCTGACATTTATTTCATGTTCCAGGTTAGGGTGTTATGCGATAAAGCTAAGGAGATATTGATGGACGAAAGTAATGTTCAGGTGTGCTTATTTTCCCATTCTATATTATGCTTTCTCTGATCTGACAATTATTTCTATAGATGCGTAACAACGATAGTGCTATCATACTCATGAATCTTGCTTTATTTACATTTTGTTTTTCTTCACTATCATATTTTTCAATCTCAACTTAGTTTATTCAGGTTGGCAATTGAGTGGTGGTAGAGAGTAGAGATGATCATGATCATCCTTAGTTTACAAGAGCCTATTAGTAATGTTGGTGCTTAATGTAGTGTACTCGTGCATTTTGTTGCATTGTGTGCAACTTTCTTATTATTGGTTTGGTGGTTTGTGCTTTTTATTAACACTCAATAGTTCTTTTCCTGTTCAAATTTGCTACTGCTTACCAGGAGTTTAAAGTGTTGTCAATTGTAGTTAATCTTGTTTGTTTGCTTGCATTGCAGCCTGTAAAAAGCCCTGTTACAATATGTGGTGATATTCATGGGCAATTTCATGATCTTGCAGAGCTTTTTCGCATTGGAGGAAAGGTACTTCTTCTTAATGAGTTTTTATTGTCTTTGCTGAAGAAATGTGGATTGGTTATGCTGGATGTTTAAGATTTGCTACTTAAAAGATTTATGTCAACCTTTGTTAAATATGGGTATGGTGAAGTCCTCTGCATATCTCAATTAGAAGGGTTTTATTTTCTGGCAGCTTAGGATGTCATGTGTGATGTGTTAATGGCAATAGTAGTATTAACCATCTGTATTCAGAATGTCGTTGTGTACCTTTTTGAGTTGTGCTTGGAAGGTGACATGTAGCTAAAATCATTTTTCAATTGATATGTTATTGTAAGTCTGGTGTTTTTGGATCATTTTGAGTGTGTTTAATTGCTTCATCTGCTTGACTATATTTCTTTTTGTTGTCGCATATCAACTATATTAATTTTCATTTCCTATTTGGATAAATTGATCATATCAGAATTCACAGTTATAATGTGTATTTGGATTCTACTTGATTTTTTCAGTGTCCAGATACAAATTACTTGTTCATGGGAGATTATGTTGACCGTGGCTACTACTCAGTTGAAACTGTTACGGTATGTATAAGTCACTATCCTTTTTTTCATCTTTTCATGCATTTTATAATTCAAAGAGTAATTTATAGGGAAGAGTGAGGACACAGGCACAGCCCAACTAATTTCTTCAAATTGAAGGTTCTCATTTTCTGAATTAGCAATTGCTTAGGATCCGGTTTAGGTTGTGTGGTTTATGGCTGGGGCATATGTGAGGATGTGGTTCTAAATGATGCTTTTTTTCATTCTCTCCAGCTATTAGTAGCTCTGAAGGTGCGTTATCATCAAAGGATTACTATTCTTAGGGGGAATCATGAAAGTCGTCAGGTATCTTTCATATTTTATTTTGGATATGCTTTCTGAAGGATATGTTTTCTGAAGGTGCTCGTCATTGTTGATTCCTTATCATAGTTGTTTAAAATAATAGTTAGTAATCAAACTATAGTTAGTGATTTTATTTAAGTGGTGCCTTGTCTCTTCGCTCTTGTACAGGTTATGAAAGGTCTGCTTGCAGTTGATACTTGTTATGATTCTCACTATTTCATCTTGTCTAAAACTTTCTCAGCATTAGCTGATTATGGTGTTATGTTTCCTTTTGCAGATTACTCAGGTCTATGGGTTCTATGATGAGTGCCTTAGGAAGTGAGTTTCCTAGAATCCATGGTTTGGTTTCTAAGGTTCATCTTTTGATTGGAACAAAGATTTTTTGTAGCTTGGTTTCCATAATTGGAACCTTTTTCCTCAATTGTAAAACTGGTTGTCAGATGACATGCTTTTCTTCTATTCAAGCCTTGGCGCAACTATCTGTAGGATTTATCTGTTCTAAGATTGGTATTATTTATTGATGGTACAGTTGTCGCTAGTCAGTCAATATTGTTTTATTGTTAATTATTCAATTTCTGATGCATGAACATGGGCATGTGATACCAATAACTGGTGCTGGCTCTCATTTCAAATAGATGTTGAAGAACAAAGAAGACATATTAAGGATTTTCCATGGTGATTGGTTCTATTTTCCCATAACATGCAAATGAAAAATATATTGTTTCTAAATATAGACACAAGGTCATGCTCAACATGTATAAGGGTTGTTAGACAACTGTCCATTATTGTATACATTTTCATGTTTATACGTGAATTTGCAATAAACAAAAGAAAATGTTAGTGTGCCTTGTTTATTTCCGAAAAATGTGACGAAATAAGCTCAAATACAAAATTCTTTGTTTATTGCAGTGAATATATTTATATCAACATTGAAGAACATGAAGACTAAAAATATTGGTCACCCTTAATAAAATTACTATATTTTATGTGATTCTATTCGATATTCTCTGGGTTATGTCAGAAGTTAAAAATCTTCTTTTTCTTGGTTCAGTGAAGTTTCTTATATTTATCCTTCTCGTGTTGGTCAGTTAGATGTTCGTTTTTTTGCTTTTATGTGCAGGTATGGCAATGCGAATGTTTGGAAGATATTTACAGATTTGTTCGACTATTTTCCACTGACAGCATTGGTTAGTATGCCTTTTTTTGTTTGTTTGCTTGTTAAGTCTTAAATGAAAAACTTAGGGTATTTTTGGGCCAAGAAAAAAGGGGAAACACACAAAAAAGAAGAAAAAGAATAGGGGATACCACTTAAAAGTTCATTGCCATTTGAGATGAGGGTTATAGTTTGGCAACCTTAAAGATGTGCTTGCACTTTTATACTCACCACAGTCAACCAGTACTGCTGCTACACTACTCCTGCTTAGTCATCATTGCCATCATGGTCGATGCCTTTAGAATCTATATAAACTACTTTATCTCATATCTGTCCCCATGCCATTACGACCTCTAAACCCAGCTCAAGCCCAATCTGTTCTATTACCAGTATCCCGATTTCCCTTTCTTGTTAAGTGCTGAGATTGCAGACTTGGGTTGTATTTTCTATTTACTCTCCGAATACTATTTTTATTGATTGTCAAGCATGATAAGTGGGAATAAATATTTTATTTGCACTGCCATTGTTTTCGTTGACATTTGTAGTGGGTCCTTGACATTGCCATTTATTGGTATATAAATTTTGTTTTGAAGGTTGAATCAGAAATATTTTGTCTCCATGGTGGATTGTCTCCGTCCATTGAAACTCTCGATAACATTCGTAATTTTGACCGTGTTCAAGAAGTTCCCCATGAGGGTCCCATGTGTGATCTTTTATGGTCCGATCCAGATGATCGTTGTGGTTGGGGTATCTCACCAAGGGGTGCTGGATATACCTTTGGCCAAGTAAATAGAACTTCCCTTTGATTTCATCTTTGTTGTTTACTCATTCAAAAGTCAAAAGTGAAAACCACTATTTTAATTGCTTATTTTCTTGTTCTTGCAGGACATATCAGAGCAATTTAATCATACAAATAACTTAAAGCTGATTGCTAGGGCTCACCAGCTTGTTATGGAAGGATACAACTGGGGTCATGTAAATTCCTTGTATTTTAAGGCTTTTGTGGCATTCTCTATCTTTGGGTTGGTGAGGTTTTTCTAACTTGTTTGCCTATGTTGACAGGAACAAAAAGTGGTTACCATATTTAGTGCACCAAATTACTGTTATCGCTGTGGAAACATGGCATCCATCTTGGAAGTTGATGACTGCAAGGGCCACACTTTCATTCAGGTTGCTATCTCTTGTTGTTTTCCGACATATGCATGTAAAATGCTTGAAGGAATGCAGCAGATTGTTGCATTTGCTTTAAATCTTATGAAATTTGTATATTTGCAGTTTGAGCCTGCTCCAAGGAGAGGAGAGCCTGATGTGACCCGGAGAACACCTGATTACTTCCTATGATGCAAGCCGGCATAAACTTGATATGTTCCTAGCGGCCACTGCCTACCAACTGGTGCATGTATTCATGGCTTTTCTCAAATTTAAGATTTATACTGTTGACAATGGCAGTGGATGGATGGATGGATGGCGAAACCGAGTAAAGTGGACAGGTTAGGCTTCCTTGTTTGGGTTGCTTGCTTGAATTATGATTTGAGTTTCAAGAGGAAGCAGTGGAGCCAGCATCGTTCTTATCGACTTATGTACCATTTCCTTTTTGGTGGTTATTTATTCTGCAGGACAGTTGATGAGTTAAAATCTATTTATAAATTGACTGTTAAATCGTCTATGGGATTAGTTTTATTTTTATTTTTTTTATTAGTGACGTGCCGTATGTTATTAAATTATAACACAATATTTCATTTTGAATTTGGCATTACAGTTCGTGTGTTATTAATATATGTGGGTTTTCAAAAATTTGATCAACAGGATTTGCCCTCAATTTGGCATTGACAACTCTAAATTAATTTCTTTGCCATCCAACTATTGCCAATTATCTATCTGTTCAATGAAATTGTAGAATCTACTGTGGTCCCCAATCCTTGAAAGTTTTGGAGCTTCTAACCTTGAGCAAAAATGATTGCATCTATAAATAATGGTCAAGGGTTTAATTTCTTCTTACAACATAGATGTTTTTACTATTTTTAATCAACCCTTCAATCTATCGACACCATCAACCCCATTTTACAAGGTACGCATTTTAAAAAAGAAAGGGAATAAAGACATAAATTGACTAGATTTTGAGACGATCTAAGAGTATGTTTCTTACTACAAGGTAAGCATTTGAAATTTAATATATCGAAGTTAATTTAATATATCAAGAAATTATCTTTGAAGTATCTCTGGTTTGAAGTATATATAAGTGGCCACCACAAGATTCTAACAATGTCTTTGCACCACCTCTGTTTTCTATTTTGTGTCAGAGAACCATGATCGGTGCTATCACACACGTTACGCAAACGCACATATCGCTCAAGCAGTATAAAATGTATCGATCACACGAGGACTTAATACCTAGGCTATCAATTTGTGAAGCTAAATGTTTACAAGTATATAATAGATTGATTGTTGATTGAATGATGATTTTAAACTAAAGACAAGTAAATAAAATAGTACGAATGTGAATTAAAGGAAAATTCAATATTATAAAACTATTTAGGGTTGTGAATCATTCCAATATCTTTTAAAGATGAAGTGATTATCTCATGTTTGTGCAATATATCGGTTTATTAACCTGGAACACGAAGTTATGCAAAAGTCTCTTCCGATGGTCAGATGTAAACACCCAAATTAACTCAATTAACCATATTTCTATGTTAACCAGGTTACCTGAATTCATTAAGATTAAGTTCAAATTATGGCTACCCTCGCCCGACAGGTATATTCCTACCTGTAAGGAAATCCACTTAAGAGTCATTTGCCCCGAGGTGAGATCGTGAGCTATTGAGTTTAAGGCTAAACCTAAAATCTCTTTTCCAAGTTCATTTTAAGTTTATCAAATCAATCTTATTTATCAAGAGTCACTTATGATAGCAAGAATCACTTCGCGTAAGGAAATCCACTTAAGAGTCACTTATGATAGCAAGAATCACTTCGCGTCGCGACGCGTAAATGTCGATTTTGCCTTTTTTCTCCGTTTTTCGCTGTTTTGGCCCCGATTTGATTCCAGTGAGTCCTGAAACCTTATTTATCTACAAAATATTCAAAAAACATCAAAATATTCACAAAACTCAAGAAACTATACAAAATATTAAGTCAAAGGGATGGTAAATATTGATATATTTACCGCTTATCACACCATCAAACCTAACATTTTGCTAGTCCTCAAGCAAAACAACAAAATAAAATACAATAAACAACTTTGAAAATAAAATTAAACTAAACCACTTTCGTAGGGATCACGGTTGCATTTAGCATATGCAACAAGCCTTTAAACCCCTAGGTGTCCATAGTGGACGAGTTGTAGTCTCGTGAGGGCTTACAGCAACGATACCCACAAACGTCAAATGCACACAAAAGCAAAAAGATTAAACAAGTTAGTGACTAAACAAGTGAAACTTATTATCCAAGTTAATAGATGTTTTCTTTCTTTCTAAATTACCAAATAAGTAAATTCTCCGATTATTTTTACCATTCTCCATATACACAACCAACAAGGTATTAATCAAATCATTGTGCCCACAATATTCATAAGTGCAGTTGAAAAGAGAGTAATATTTTTGTCCTAAAGTTATATCAGAATTCACACATTTTTTAGCAATGGATTTTTTTTTTATTTACAACATCTTCAATCCATGTAGCGAGCTTTGGGCCAGTGACTCCCAAGCCAGTTGGCTTTAGGGCACTAGGTGTTAAGACACCCTTACAGACTTAATTACTCGGATTTCAGATATCTTTTTTTTTTATTTTTTTTTATTTTCAACATCTTCAATCCATGTAGCGAGCTTTGGGCCAGTGACTCCCAAGCCAGTTGGCTTTAGGGCACTAGATATTAAGACACCCCTACAAACTTAATTAATCGGATCTCATATGTAATTTTTTTTAATTATTCCATCGCTTTTTTAGATGCTTCCTCCAATTAAACTAGAGCACTGAATATTACAAACTTTTCAATTACAACTCATGGTCGTATGTTACCATGCATGTTGATAATACATATCAACTGAGCATATGAAGATCCAATTTAATCAGTTTTATGGAGAATTAACAAATTAAATAATTCAAAAGAAAATAAATAAAAATTAACTTGTTACGAAATAGGTTGAGATACGTCTCAGGAGTGAAAATTCCTTACACAACTATCTCACACCAATTTCACCTGATTAGTCAAATTAAAAACACAAAAACAATATATATAATTTTTTTTTAATTTTTGAAAATTTTTGACTAAAAATCAAATAAAAACAACACAATGAAAAATAAAAACAAGATACTAGTCAACTATTCCCTCCCCCAAACCTAATTGAGACATTGTCCCCAATGTCAAAAAAATAGAAGAAGAGTGTAGAAAACAGTACCTGCTTAGCTGAAATTCTACATCTAAAATGAAAATTAAAGGTTAAGATCCAGATTTATCCGACGCTTTTTACCATGATCATTATCAGACCAGTTTATCTTGGAAAGGATAGGGTCAATTTGTGGTTCAAAGGCTAAAAGTCGGTCAATTAAATCATGGACAGTTCTGGCAGTGAAGAGGATATCATTTACAGGCTTTGACATGAACCCATTTCTCCTGGTGTCATCAAGAAACACACTAAGAAAATCATAAAATCCATCAACATTAAACAGTCAAATTGGTTTCTGGTTGTAGACACTGCATTTTTGCATGGAATCCCGATGACGAGCCTTGTATGGAGGCACTACTCGATAAGTTGCGGAAGTCGCGGGAAACAGACGTCGGAAAGGAAAATTCAAGAATTAAATACTTTGTCAAATTTAATTCAATTGTTTAGCCTCGGGTTCGCTCGATTAATCTCTTTCTTAACTATTAGGCTCGGCCCAAAACCCCCGCACCCATCCAAAGCCCATTCATCCAAGCCACACACCCACATCACACAAAGCCCAATCCAAATAATTAAAACATTTAAAACACATGTCACAAATTAAATCAAATCAAATCAAATTAAATCAAATCCAATAAATCAAATCAAATCTCCTTCCTAAATTTAAATAAATCCGTCTCCTAAACTAAATAAATCACCTTCCAAATTAAACATATTCCCCACCAATTACAGAATATCCTTTCCTTATAACAAACTAATTAAATATATCCCCTATTATTGCATAATCTTTGTTTCCCTCCCATGCAAGGAAAACCCTAGCCCACTCTTATAAAAAGGAACATAAACCAAACCCTTCCACCCTAGCTCATCCTCACGGCACAAACAAAGAAGGAGAGACCATTCACGGCAAAACACCCTAACTCTCTCTCTCTCTCTCGGCCTCACAGGCCCAGCTCTCCACTCAAGCCAACTCACCTTCATGCATCTCACAAAGAAAAACCCTAAAGCTCTTCTCAGCAACCTTACCCAAACCTTCACCCAAAACCGTGTGAAACAAAAACCCAAACACTTCCCTATCTCTCAATTATCTGCCTCTTTCTTCTCTCCACACGGTCGTTGGACAATTATGACCCATAGCGTCACTATTTGTACAGATCACGGTGTTGTTGTACAAATTAACTATGTGACAAAGGAAATTGCTCTCTTATCATTTGTGATTAGATCACCAATATGTATAAATGATATGAGGTCCTTATGATTAGTTCCTGAATGAGATGATATGAGACAATATCAATCCACGAAGGTTTAATCATTAAATATCTATAGTCAGAGTATTATCGATATTGGACATCGATAATGCGTAAGAGACTAGTATTACACTTGTGCGCGTTGTGAGGGCATAACGACATAGTTCTCATATATTTGGGTATATGATACTCATGCAAGTGTAGTAGGAGGTTGTGTTTTACCGATGGTATGGAAAACAGCTTCGCTCTGGATAGACCCCTCGGAATTCCATTGGTAGTATGACTATGTGTCTATGGAAGTCCGAAATCAGGGTAGGTGTATTTGGTCTTAACCTGAGACTTGCACCGTTAATACTTGCGACAATCAATATACTTTGGTTTTAGGTCGTCCAGGGCTTTAACAGGTTCTGTGTACGCCTCTGCTGGGTATATTGAGAATCGTAGTGTATTGGGTGTGATGTCGAGATGGAAGTATCACTCCAGTCATAGTGGATATGATGATCACGCAGGATACGAAACTGGTTCTCTTATGTACTGCAGTCATCGGGATAAAATGACTAGGTCATGTTTATCCGATTATAGAGACTAGTTACCAGAGATCCGATATGTGCTTCGTACGAGGCATACACAATTCCAGCTCCAGGCCTTGCACGTGACATCCGATACTGGATCGAGATATGCAATACTATGTATACTACGTCTGATATAGATCACATATTCCTGTAAGGATATTTCTGGAGAATTGGGTAGGCATGGCGCTTTGCTAGAAGCCAACCTTGTCTTATAAATCGGTACAAACGTAGTACTAGGTACTTACGTGTTCGGATAGTCCGACGGCCGGATTTACTGCCAACATATCCGGGGATCTCATGGGTCGCTTCCCGAAGATTCACCGATGACGTATGACTCGCACTTTATTAATCTTGGATTAATTAAATGAGGGAGAAAATTAATCTGGGATTAATTGCGGATATATTTTATCTGGGATAAAATATTATTTAAAGAGAGATAACGATTAATTTGGAATTAATCGATTAAAATAATATATTCGGTATATTATAAGAAATTGGATTTCGACGCGGAATTGAAATTAGATTTTAATTCGGGCGAATGAGTTAATTTAGAATTAATTCGTAAGCGACGTGAATAATGATTTTGCTAGGCATAATTATTTAATTACGTCGCAATGGAAAAATCGTTAATTTGGAATTATCGAACCCGAGCCCGAGAGTGTTTGCGGACGCACTCGCATTTCGAATTCAAGTGCGGCCACAAGTCACATCAAGCGTCAAATCACTAGTCACTTTGAGTGACATGACAACTTGTCATTGTGATGTGAATAGTTGATGGAGGTGGTTGAGGCTTTATTGCTTTGACTTTTTGGTAGCAAAAATTGGTATTAGATTTTTGGAAAATCAATTACAATTTTAGTAACAACCAACACATTTCTCTCTTCCTCTCCCTCTCTCTCTCGCCCAAGGGGTAAAAATCTTCTTCTTCTTTTCTGGTTTCAGCGTGAATGAGGAGAAGCAATAGGAAATTTTGTGGCAAAATTTCCGGAGTGCTAGCACGCTTTAGAGTCTTGCGAAGGTGATAGGGAACCGCACCCGTGAGCATGGAATCACCATTCGAAATCTTGGAGCTTAGAGCTTGGAGATGGCCAAAATTTATGGAGGACAAAAAGCCCACTGCCGTGAGCCACCTTGGAGGAAGCTTGGAGTTTTTGTTCTTCGCATCGCTCAACCGATCAATGTAAGTATTCCGCAACTTCTTTGATGTATTCAAATGTTGTTTCATTGCTTAAAACGATCCCGGTTAGACCGTAGAAACCTAACAATGGTATCAGAGCGAGTAAAAGCATGAAACTTAGATTTAGGGTTGAAATTGGGTAAATTGATTTTGAGCATGATTTGGTTAATTAATTGATTGAGTATGCTTAAATGATGTTTAATTGAAGTTTGATTGGATCAATTTCATGAAATATTGTTTGGAACAATTTTTGCCCAAAATTATGGCTTGGTCGAGAATGACATAGCCCTAAAAGTCTTGGAATTTTTTATATTTGATTCATTGGATGACTTGAAATCAATTGGGAATGTTGATTTAATGTTGAATTGGATTTAATTGGATTGAATTCGAATTGGACATAAAATTGCCCAAATTGCCGAGACATATATAACATGAAAATGGGTTTGATTTTTGATCATTTATGTTAAACACTAATTGTTGTTAATGAGCATAATTATTTAAGCTAATTGATGTTTTGTAAATATTGATTTGGGTGATTAATTATGGAATTACACTTTGGTTAATTAATTATGAAATTTGGAATTTTTGTGATTTAATTAATTGGGCTAATTTTGGAAATTGGGCTTGAATTGTTGTAATTGGGCTTAAATGGGCTTGGTTGTACCAAGATGGGTTTAGTCTAAATTGGTTGGATCCAATTGGGCCCAAAACCATTTCCATAAAGTCCAATTATGACTTAATGGACCTTAATATATTTAATTGGGCCTAATGGGCTTAAATTGATTTCTAGGCATATAAGGGTGATTCCTTTAAATGGGCTTTAGTCTTTGGGTTTGACCCAAGTTGACCAAAAGTCCATGCCTTAAGAAATTAATTAAAAGCCCATTGGACTTTAAATTAAATTAACATTGGATGTTAATCGGGCTTTGAGACCCGTAACCATTAAATTTAGAATTTAAGTCGTAAAGGTTTATTAATAAAGTGTATTATTTAATTTGGAATTAAATAGTGAATTAGTATTAAATACAAATTGAATTGGATTTAATTATGTAGTTTAATTTAATTCAATAATTCGTACTTTGAGTACTTATTCGCAAAACGAGTCGGACTCGCGCATAATCAAATCGTTGTTTGAACATTGGATGGTCATTAATTATCAGATTAATTAATTGGATTAGATTGATTGATAACATGCTTGTGTGAATACATGGTTGCGATGCATGAATAATGTATATCAGATGGATATTAAATGGGTGTGGTAATTTTGGAAATTATTGTAATAAATTTAGAATTTATTAATTGGACCTACGTGTCCAGCCTATTACCTCCTTACTCTATGTATTTCTCTTCTCACCTATTCCCCTCAATGTAAATGAGGTTTCTTTAGAAGTGTTATGTAATTGGGTAGAAGTAATACTTGTGCTAGCGGGAGAGAGGAAATGGAGAGATTTGTTCTAGGAACAATGTGTTAAGTATCCATCCACATATCATTATTATTTAATTATATGCCCCTTATTATGTGTTTAGAATGCATGTTTAAGGGTGTATGATGATGAGACCTTAACAAAGATAATAAATTGGTTGCCAATTTGCACGCGAAAAACCCTCAACATCATATTAAGCAGTTTTCCTTCCATTGAGTGATTCTTACTCAAGATCCAAGACTGGCATTGGTTTGTTGGCCAAAGTCAAGGCCTTTGTCCGTCGCGGATGTGTTTGAATCATGAAGGCTTTGTTCCATATTGGTGTCTTGTCCAAGTTGTGATTTGTTGGCCAAAGTCAAGATCACTTCTTGTCCATCGACATTGATTACGAAGCTTTCCAAGGTCAATGGGTTTCGCTTAACTGGGATCACTAAGTTTGTTGTGACAAAGCCAAGGCTTAGTTGATTCAGAGGAAAAAGGTTAGGCAATATATTGGATATATTGACATATATATAAGATATATGTTTCGGACTTGGATGTCCACCTACTGGATCTAGGAATTGGATGAGATCCAATTGATCTTAGAGATCTACCTAGTTAATTATCATATAATTTGTTGGCCAAAGTCAAGATTGTGTGTTATTTAACGGGATCCTAGCCCACTAGGAAACAAGGTTTCCCGAGTACTCCACAGAGGGTTAGAGGCTCGCCAAAAAATAGTGGGAGGCAAGTATTAAATTTGCAATATTCGTTTAGTTACTTGCCATACGCGCTTATTTCAAATATTTCGTCAAATAAATTAATTATTAGTTGGACTAATATTTAATTGTTGTTTTAATAAAACAATTGGACTGTATTCAAACTATTTCAATTAATAGTTGATTTTATAATTGGATTATAGTAATCAATATAATTGAATTCAAACATATAAATTATAGTTGATTATATAGTTAGACTACAGTAATCATTATAATAAATAGTACCTAAATCGTTGATTAAATAGTTGGACTATTAGAATCAAGATAAATTGAAAGATTAGTGTTTAAAACATAATCCTGGGTGAAAAATGTTTTAAACGACTTTTTTTTCAAATTGGGAATAAAATTTCAGGATGGTCCTGGAAACTAATAAGTTACTTTATTTTATAAAATAACATATTAGGCATAAGCCCGGAGTTAAGCAAATAGTAGAGCATGATATTTGGAATATTCATGTGATGATAACTTTAGTACTTAATCTATTAGGCTTGCCAAATAGACTCCTTAATTTCTTTGTCAGAACTAAGGGTTAGATCCTTATAGTATGATATTGAAATTGAAGGATCTTCATAGATCTTATTAGATCTTAGAAGTATATATTGCAATAGTAAACTCTTGGAGAGTTAATGGCTATACTCAAGGAGACAAAGCCAAAGTTTGCAATAAGGCAAGAAGCGCAATGCGCGTCTTACTTCGACATTCTGGAAGGCCAAGGCTTGGCCAAAGGCTTCTGGAGTGTGGAAAAGGGCAAAGGCAAAGTCATTCGAATCTTCTGGGAAGATAAATGACATATCCCAAAATGTCTGCCTAAATTGTGGCAAACGGGGACACGGAAGCGTGACTGCCGTATGGACAAGGTAGACATGAAGGAATTGAAGAACGGACAAGGCTCTGACTTCAAATATGTTTGTCATAAAATATGTTCACTGCTAGTATTAAAACTGGATTTTAGATACTGGATGCGGTGCATAAATATGTACTGGTGTGCAGAATCTGCTGAAAAGCAGGATACTGACTTCAGTTGAGATTAATCTGCGAATTGAAAACGGGACGAAAGTCACTGTTTTAACCGTAGATACCTAAATTTAGGAACTACCCTTAGGGTGTGTACTTAAATTAGGAAACTGTTAAAATGTAACTAGTTTGACTAGAAACATTATTTCTGTATCAGGGTTTAACCCGTTGCGGGTATACCTTTATATTCTAGAACACCAAAGTGTTTTATTATATAAAGATGATATTGAGATAAACACATTAGATGTGAATAACAGTATTAATATTTTGAATATAAATAAATCTCAAACATATAACATGACAAACAAATAGCTCAAACTGATTTGATCAGAAGAGACTTAAATGTGGTATTGTTGTCGGGGACACAATTAACAAGACTCGTATGTCCACACTTTTGAAGAGTGGGTACTAGGACAAATTTGATTCCATTCAAATAATGTCTACGAATCTAGTTTATTGGGAAAAATGCCTAAAATACTATTTACTTGGAAAAAGTGCAAATGCCACCGATCTGTTAGCCATTGTTCATAGTGACGTAGGTGGGCCCATGTCTAGCTAGGCTAGATGTGGATATGAATATTTCGTGACCTTTACGGATGTGGCATCGCGTTATGGTTATATGTTTCATTTGAAACACAAATCGGAAACTTTTATAGTTTCGACACGAAGTAGACAAACAAATCGGCTAAAGTATAAAATTATCACGGTTAGACCATGATGAAATTACTTAAGCATAAGTTTCTTATATACTTGAAAGAGTATAGTATTCTTTCAATGAGGACTCCTCCCGGAACACGTCAGTTTGACGGTGTGTCCGAACGGAGAAAACGAATTTTGTTGGACATGATAAAGTTAATCATGAGTCGCTCTGAGCTACCATTTCCTTCAACGGATACGCATAAACAGTGCAAAACTTATTTTGAATAAGGTTCCAAAATCTATTTGACAGACTTCATATTAGATATGAACATGAAAGAAACTGAGTTTTCTTATTCCTGAAGATTTGGGAATGCTGGGCATATGTTTGGATGATACCAAACTAGAACCCAAATTGGATAAGTGGTCAATTGTTGGTTATCCTAGGGAAACCAAAGTATAGTACTTATACAACTCACTAGAGAACAATGTAATTGTTGCTCACCTTGCAGTTTTTCCTAGGAGGAATACCTATATGCAGTGGTAAGTGGGAGGAAAGTAAAACTCGATGAAAATCAGAGTAATACTGTTCCCGGCACCGATTCCTTAATGGTACACAAATAGTTCATCAAGGATGAAACTATACCAGTAATCTTCGAATACACAAGAACCACATAAGTCGGAGAGAGTCAGAAAATAACCTGGGGTATGGGTTTCTGATCTCACCTCGAAGAGATGTCAATCTTATTGAGGAATACGAACTGACTACGTATGAGGAAGTGATACAAGGTATCGACTCCCTATTATGGCATAGTGCCATGATATCCGAAATGGATTCCATGTATACCAACTATGTTTAGACACTAGTTTTTGTACCGGAAGGCATTGTGCCTATTGGTACTGTATAAGTCTTCAAGGAAGATATACATGGAAGACAACATACCAACGTACTAAGCTAGGCTTGTAGCGAAAAGGTATCGTTACCAACATTGTGTCGATTACGACGAAACCTTTTACATGTTGCCATGGTAAATCCATTTGGATAATGCTTGCTAATGCTGCATGTTTCATTTATGAAATATGACAGCTGAATTCCAAAACCGCTTTCCTTAACGGAAACCTTTTGGAGGATGTTTACAATATCCTGACGGTTTTGTCGTACCAAAACTAGCAAACAAGGTTTGTAGGTTCTTCGATCCATGTATGGATTGAAGCAAGCATTAGGTTCTTGGAATTATCGTTTTGATGTAATCATAATGATGTATGATTTAATTCAAAACGAAAATGATTCTTGTGTATATAAGAAGGTTAGTGGGAGCGCACTGACAGTGATGTCCTATAAAATGATGACATGTCATTTCTTGGAAATGATGTTCCCATAAAACAATCGGTGAAAGCTTGGCTTTCGAGAAAATTCTCCGTAGAATTCTTGGGAGAAACAACCTTTATTCTAGGAATAAAGATATACGGGGATAGATTTAAAGTTGTTAGTAATCTCCGAGAACTTGTATATTGATAAATGTACGCGACCTAGTGTCTCATACGCTTTGAGCATATGGAGTCACAATCGGGCCAATCCAAGTGATAATCATTAGATTGATGTTAAGAACATCCTTCAGTGTCTTAGAGAAGTATTGATGTTGTCTTAAACTATGGAGAAGGAGAACTTGAAGTGACTGGGATCACTACTGCAAGTTTCCTAACCGATAAAACGACTATAAGTCGTAACAACGGTACTATAAAGTTTGAATAACGGAACAGTGAGCTGGAAATCTTCCGAGCAAGATACTGTTACCAAATAAACAACACAAGTGGGTTATTGCTGCAGCTGAGGCAGCAATAGAAGCCTTCTGGATTGAAAATAGTCTAATTAGATTAGATATAGTTCTGTTAGCAGCTGAGCTAGGCTACATCACAGGCTAAATAATTAATGGTCTCATCAACGATCCAGATATATGTTGGTGTTTGCTAAGGTCCAAAGATCATTAAACAAGCATGAAACAAGTGCGAATACAAATCAACGAAGTTGCGGAATACTCACATCGATCGGTTGAGTGACGCAGAGACGAACAAAAACGAATTCTTCTAACTATTTTTGCTCGGCAGTGGTTGTGTGCAGTCCACTATTTTCAGCCATTGGAGGTTCTTCGTCAAGCTCCAAGCTTCGTCAAATGATTCCCGGCTCATGGGTGGACTTCCCTATCACCTTCGCATGTCTCTCGGAGTGCTAGCTTCTTGTGATTTTTGCCACAAAAATCACCACACTTCCTCCCATTTTCTTCTTGACTCACGGCAGTTCACTGCCAAAACAGAAGAAAAAATGCCCTCCATGGGCGTGAGAGAGAGAAGTGAGGAAGAGAGGAGAGTGTGTGGTTGTTGGCTATTTTGTGTATCAAATACACAAATCAATTTCCAAAATTAATTAATTGATTTTTCTATTTCCAAAAGTCAAGTCATTAAAGCCAACCACCAACATCAATCAATCAATCCATCAATCAAACAAATCAAGTGACAAGTTGTCACATCACTCAAAGCGACTAATGATTCGACGCTTGATGCGACTAACGATTTGACGCTTGATTTGACTTGCGTGCCGCACTCGAATTTGAAATGCGAATGCGCTCCCAAATAATCTCAGGCTCGGGTTCGCTAATTCCAATTAACGAATTTTCCGTTGAGTCGTAATTAAATGATTATGCCTTGCAAAATTACTATTCACGTCGCTAACGAATTAATTTTAAATTAACTCGTTCGCCCGAATTAAAATCTAATTTTAATTCCGCGTCGAAATCCAATTCGTTTAATATATCAAATATATTAATTTATCGATTAATTCCAAATTAATCGTTTTCTCTCTTTACTGATATTTTATCCCAGATAAAATATCTCCGCAATTAATCCCAGATTAATTTTCTCTCTCATCTAATTAATCCCAAATTAATTTAGAGTGCGAGTCATACATCATCGGTAAATCTTCGGGAAGTGACCCATGAGATCCCTGGATATGTTGGCAGTAAATTCGGTCGTCGGACTATCCGAACACGTAAGTACCTCGTACTACGTTTATACCGATTTACAAGACAAGGTTGGCTTCTAGCAAAGCGCCATGCCTACCCAATTCTCCAGAAATATCCTTACCGGAATAAATGATCTATATACGTAGTATTGCGTATGTCGATCCAGTATCAGATGATCACGTGCTAGGCCTGGGGCTGGAATTGTGTCTGCCCCGCACGAAGCACATGTCGGATGTCTGGTAACTAGTCTCTATAATCGGATAAACATGACCTTGTAATTTTATCCCGATGACTGTAGTACTTAAGAGAACCAGTACCGTATCCTACACGACCATCATCTCCATATGACTGGAGTGACACTTCCGTCTTGACATCACACCCAACACACTACGATTCTCAATATACCCAGCATAGGCGTACACAGAACATGTTAAAACTCTGGATGACCGCAACCAAAGCATATTGATTGTCGCAAGTATTAGCGGTGCAAGTCTCAGGTTAAGACCAAATACACCTACCATGATTTCGGACTTCCATAGACACATAGTCATACTACCAATGGAATTTCAAGGGGGTCTATCCAGAGCGAAACTGTTTCCCGTACCATCGGTAAAACAAAACCTCATATTACACTTGCATGAGTATCCTATACCCAAATATATGAGAACTATGCCGTTGTGCCCTCACAACGCGCACATGTGTAATACTAGTCTTTTACGTATTTATCGATGTCCAATCTCGATAATACTCTGACTAGGGATATTTAATGATTTATCCTTCGTGGATTGATACTGTCTCATATCATTCTCAATCCAGGAACAAATCATAGGGACCTCCTATCATTTATATATCTAGGTGATCTAATCACAAATGATAAGAGAACAATCTCCTTTGTCACATAGTTAATTTGTACAACAACACCATGATCTGTACAAATAGTGACGCTATGGGTCATAATTGTCCAACAATCTCCTACTTGGCCTATAGCCAGTCACTCGCGTGTCTACCACCCGAACTATGTACGGTTGGCTCAAACTGCTGAGAAAAGGCTTTCGTCAGGGGATTTGCATGATATCATCTGATGCGATTTATTCGATCATCACATCACCACGATGTATGATCCGAACAAATCAGATGAATATCGAAGTATGTATCTGGATCGTTGATGAGACCATTAATTCTTTAGCCTGTGCTCAAGCCTAGCTCAGCTGCTAACATAATTATATCTGTTGGCTGATTTTGGTCTCAGGGTAATATTGGAATATCACTCCCGAAGAAATCCTCCTTCAATAGTGAATTTGTTTGGTTATGGGGGACCAAAGGCAAACTTAGCAAAAAAACAGATAAACACACCAATCAACAAGGAGATTTAACGTGGTTCGGTGGATTTGGATCCGACCTACGTCCACGGACACAAAAAGATGATACTTTATTACTTAAACACTCTTTTCGGGTTCTTTTTGTTTTCTACAAGTCAGAGCTTGAAGATTCAGATCCCTTCTTTTTTTGATGATGATTTTATACATACTATGCTCTCCTATTTATAATATCACAGAAATCAGACTCCTATTTGCAAAAGAAATCCTATTTGAACTTAGTCTCTTCTCCTTGCAAGGATTCCTAGCCTGATATTCCCTTCTCTTTTCTTATTCCTTCTTGGATTCTGACTTCATTTCCTTGTGAGAGTAGGATAACTCGTTTTATCTTATCCGTAAGAATAGGGTGTCGTCATCTTGAACGCGTATCGTGTCTGGTCGGTCTTCATGAGGTCGGTCATGACAGTCTTTTATGCTGAGAGTGTTTCTGCCGACCTTATATTGCTCGGTCATCTTTACCAAAGTGGTCGGTCTTTACATATTGCGGTCGGGTCGGCTTTGATGATCTCAACCAGTCAGGGAATTACCCTTCTGTCCTCGTCGTGCTGTCTTAAATGTTATAGTGCCTGAAAACACCATCCTCCCAGTGTCTGTCTGTTAATCAACATCGGTTCGGTTCAACAAGCGTGCAATTGGTGCCGGGAACTATATAAAGAAGGTGTTTCTGATTTGCTCTGTTGGAGGTCGGTCGGGGTTGAGAAATGCTTTGTTGCCTCTTTTCAAGCGCTTTGTCTTGAGACACGCAACAGTCACGTCCACTTAAATGCCTGTCAAATCAATTTTTGGGTTTTTTCTAAGTTCGACATTTGGCAAACATCCGCCGGGTTCCCGTCAAAAATGGGGTGAATCGACCGTGAAGAGGCGTCTTCACAGTGGGCTGATCTCTGCCGTCTGTTTCAAACTTGGGAGACCTCTTTTGCAGTTGACACCTGGCGTTCATCCGGGTTCTTTCTCGAAGTTCAACCGTGGGTTTTTTCTTTTTCTTTGCTGTGAACATAAGGAACAGACACAACCGTACTGCACAACCTCCTGCTTTTTCCGAGAAGAACAAGTAAGTCCTCTGAACGACTTCTGCCTTCTTTTTGTGTTTTATGAGTCTGTGTTTGCTAGGAAAAGATTTATGGTTTGCTGGGTTCTGCTTTAGGGCACTTTTAGAGACCACATGTTTAGCTAACATGGAAACCGTGAGTAGTTTCTTGTAGCCATAGACTGACTTCCCCTTCCTTCTTTGTTTTTCTGGGTGTTAGGGATGTCTGACAGCGGTTCCTCCCCTGAAAAGCCTGCTAAAATCTCAACTCCCCCTGCTGAGGAGCTCTCCTCGGGCTCTGGGGCACCTAGTGTAGAGGACCTTGACACTACCCCTACTCCCTCCGAGATCGAACAAGACTCCTACCATCAGAGGATTCCTCGGAAGGACCCAGAGCCTGGTGAACTTGGGTCGTCGGCTCTGGATATGAATCGTCCCTCCAAAATAACTGAGGATGATCTGGCGCTGTTGCGGCAACGATACGACATCCCGATAGATATTGCCCTTGAAGTTCCCGGCCCGATGGATCGTGCTAGTCAACCTGATGAGGGCTCGGTGGCACTTCTTCCTGCTTTTTTTGAGTGTGGGCTACGGCTGCCGATGCAACGTTATTTTGCTTGGATGCTGGCTGAGAGAGAGATTGCCCCTTGCCAATTGAGTTTAAATAGTTGGAGGATTCTGGCCGGCATATATGTGGTTTGGCATCGGGCAGGTTTAGGCGTACCTTGCTTGGAAGAGGTGAAGAGGTTATACCGTTTGAAGTCTAACCCAAAGACTCACTACGGTTGGTATTACCTCTTTGCTTATGATAGCTCGTCCAATCTTGTCCAGAAACTCCCCGATTCTAACAAGAATTTCAAGGACCTTTGGTTCTGGGCTACTGGGGATTGGGGTCGGGTCCTGAGATCGTTTGATGAGGACGTCTCGGTTCCAGACATCTTCAGGGCTGGAGGTTAGGAGTTTAATACCCCTTCTTTCTTTCTTTATTCCCGTTCTTAGTTTCTTAGGTTTCTAACTTCTCTGATTCCTCCCAGCTTGTTGGAGAGATGCTCCAAGGTTTCTCGTCAGGTCCGGAGGCGGGTATCTTGGGCTCGGGGGTATGCTGCCCGCTGGAGGGAGTTGGTCAATGATGCGGCCTTTGTTAAGTCGGGCCTTATTCGGACTGTCCCTTCGGAGGCCTCGGGTCGGATAGGTAGATGTTTGCTGACTGTTTCGATTTGACTTCTCTGTTTTGTTTAATAATGTTTGGTGTCTCTGTTTTATGCTCGGGTCCTGACTTCTTTTTTCCTTTTTTGTAGGTATGTCGAAGAGGCCTAAGTTTCTTGAGAAGTTGGCCGGTACTATAAAGAAGGCCGGTCATGCGGAAACTGGAACTTCCCGGGCACAACCTGACCTTGCTGGGGCTGAGGGGGCGTCTCAAGGGAAATGTCAGCCGGCTGCTCGAGGTCTATCTTCTCCTGGTGCGCCGTCGTCAGGGTCTGCTCGTCTCATCAGTTCGCCGAAGCCTCTAAGGAATATGAGGCGTCAGTTCGGGTCAGAGGAGACCGAGCTAGTCCAAGAGGAGGAGGAGGATCCCGTCCCGGGCAAGAAAAAAGATGCTCGCCGGGGGAAAAAATCATTTGTGGGCTCCTCCAAGAAGCAAAAGGGTTCTGTAATCCTCGGGGTGGATGATTTGAGAGAGGGCATCCGGGAGGCTACTTCCCATTTAGTGCCGGCTTTCAATGAATTGGCGAGGTGGTGATTCCCCTGGGGAGGTCTCGAGATATGAGGATATCTCGCCCGAGGTGTGGTGACCGAGATGAGCTCTCAGATGGCAAAGGTAGTTTTATTCTCTCCCTTTTTTTTTGACTTTGGTTCTCGGTTCTCGGTTCTCTTCATATCATATCATGACCTTTTTCTCTTCTTCTCCTTTTTTTTTGCAGGCTACTTACCTCATGGCCAAGAATAAAGACCTTCTTCTGAGTCTTTTGTCCGAGGGTGGTCAGGCTCAGAGGCTTCAGAATCGTCTTACAGAGGTGGAAGCCAAGCTGGCCGACCGGGAGGGGGTGTGATTCAGAACCTTGAGTCGACTGCCATTGAGAACTTCAAGATTAATAAGGCTCTTAAGGCTGCTGCTGCACTGGAGCGAAAGCTTGCCGACACTGCCCGGGAGGATTTGAAAGCTGCCCAATCTGAGATTGGCGTTTTGAAGGCGAATGTGGCCAGTGTTGAAACCAGAGATTGAAGGCCAATGATGAGCAAATGGCACGGGCCCGTGATGATCTTAAGATAAAAGAGGCCGAGCTTGAGGAGAGAGAGGCCGATCTCGAGGCCGAGAAGGAGGCCATCCATCTTGAGAGGGTTAGTGATTGTGCTGATCTGATACTGATGGTGCTGCCCAGTCTGAACATGGACCCTATTCATGCGGCCATCAGTTTTTGCAAGGGGGACATAGATGAGGAGGAGTTTCGGAAGTGGCTTCCTCCTCCTTCCGAGGAGGTGATGGATCCCGCCCCGGTTTCGATTGTTCCGGCTTCTGAGGCTCCCCATGAAGGACGACCTGAGGTTCCTGCCGCAGGCGAGGACTGCCTTGAGATCCCTCCCCTATCCCTGAAGCAGAGGTCTCCCATGCTGCCGAGGATGATGAAGCAGCTGTTTTTCCTCCTGAGGCCGAGCCAATCCTTCTGTTGTCTGAGCGAGCTGAGGAAGAAATCCCCCTCCCTGCGCGGGCTGAATGAGAAAGGGTAACCCGACCGGGGCCCTGTGTACACTTTAACTTTTTGTAATAACATTACAATTATATTTTGTCATACACATATATATATTTATGTTTATTTCGTATCTTTTTTTTTATTTCTCCTTTTTTTTTTCTTTTCCTGTTGTCCGAACAATTTCGAGACCCTTCAGGGGTCATCATGAACCGGAGGGGTATAACCTGACCCCGAGCTGAGTAATGGACTTAGATTCTGGGGGAATGTTACCTCCCCAAACCTAAAGGAGTTTGACTCGGTGGGACGTAACCCGACCCCGAGCTGAGAAAGGCACTTAGACCCGGGGGAATGTTACGTCCCCAGTCCAAAGAGCTGACTCGGTGGGACGTACCCCGACCCCGAGCTGAGTGAAAGACTTGGGTTCTGGGGGAATGTTACCTCCCCAAACTTTAAAGGAGCTTGACTCGGTGGGACCTAACCCGATCCCGAGCTGAATACCAAGTGGCCTCGGCGGGATGAAATCCGGCCCCGAGCCGACAACCCTTGGGATTTCCGCAGAAGGGAAATGAATCAACCTTCGAAGCCTTATCGAATCTGGCGCGGGCGTCCCCCTACCAGACCTGCGGAAAACAAAACAAGTTTCTGGAAAATAAAAGGCGGGGGTGACTTAGCACCTATCACAAAATAAAAAACGTCTTTTGTAAAAAAAATAACAACGTGGATGTCTCGAAACAGCGTCCTGCCCGAGGTCTCCAAAACACAATTCTGAATCTTTCAATTCAGTGTCCCGACGAACCAGGATTCGGATCAGATGAGCGTTTGAATGGTAAGGGCACATCCTCTACACGTGGGTTCACTGGGAAGCCTGTGTATTGTATGAGGGCTCCTCCTTACCACGCTGGAGCAGACACACGCCACAGGGGCATAACGCATCCCCGTGCTGTGTCTCTCACAGATCCGGATGATGAATGGATCAAAGAGTGTCCGGGATACTAAGGGCATATTCCTCTTTAGGTCCGGTATCACTGGAGATAGCAATCGTCACGGGGTGTCATCACCCCCGTGCTATGCTTTTCCCACGGATCCATTACATCGGGTAGGTGAGGATCAGAAGAGTGTTCGACACATTAAGGGCATGTTCCTCCTTATGCTCGGCACACTGGAGTAAGCAATCGCCACAGGGGTATCATCCCTCCCCGTGCTATGCTTCTCACGGATTCTATGCGTCGAGTATGTCCCTGAGGACCCCGAGCTAAAGAGATATTTGGTTCTAGGGGAATGTTCCGTCCCCAGTCCAATGAGTATTGACTCGGTGGGACGTAACCCGACCCCGAGTCGAAAACGGCCTCGGCGGAACGAAATCCAGCTCCGAGCCGATAAAGAGGCCTCGGCGGAACGTAATCCAGCCGAGCCGATGAATAGGCCTCGGCGGAACGTAATCCAGCCCCGAGCCGAAAACGGCCTCGGCGGACAAAATCCAGCCCCGAGCCGATGAAGAGGCCTCGGCGGAACGTAATCCAGCCCCGAGCCGAAAACGGCCTCGGCGGAACGAAATCCAGCCCCGAGCCGATTGAAATATTAAGGGTATTTTCCTCCTTATGTTGTGCTTCTCAAAGTTCCGTGCTCTCTGTGTTTCCCCCCCTTTTTTTGTATGGAGTCGGACGATTCTGGTGTGACTGTGCTTTTTTGTGGTGGTATCTGTGGTCGGGCGGTTGCGAGTTTTGTGCTCTTTAACTTTGTTTCGTTGTCATGAGCATGTCCCCGAGTTTTTCGAATATGATTTTGTAAAGTTTTGATTTGAGAATGTTTGAAAAAAGAAGCTTTTTTATTAATGCTCGGAGACACACTGCCCTTCTTACAACTCTCTGGGGGTCATTGAGAGAGGTTTTATGTTTGAATTTCTATCCTTTATTTGTTTGCTGTAAGCGGATAGGAGGAAATGAAAGTTTACTGGAAATATTTCCTTAACATCTCAGCGTTCCATGGCTTTTTTAATCTTGTGCCGTCCAGTCGCTCTAAGATGTACACTCCCGGTTTCACCACTTTTATCACCTTGTAGGGCCCTTCCCATTTGGCGCCCAGGGAGCCCTACTCTGGCTTTCGAGTATTTAGGGTGACCTTTCTTAGTACTAGGTCGCCTGGGACGAAGGTGCGTGTCCGAATCCTTTTATTGTAGAAGCGGGCCATCCTTTGTTGGTAGATTGCTGTTTTCATGGCCGACCTCTCTCTCTTTTCTTCGATCAGGTCGAGGTGGTTTCTGATAAGTCCTTCATTCTGTTTACTCTCGTAGTGCTGAACCCTGTGGGAGGTCACCCCGATTTCTGCCGGGGTGATAGCTTCATATCCGTATGCTAAAGAGAACGGGGTTTCTCCCGTGGAGTCTTTATAGGTTGTCCGGTGTGCCCATAGTACTTCCGGTTTTTTCCTCGACCCATAGGCCTTTGCTGGATCCGAGCCGAGCTTTCAGGTTAGCCTTGATGGTTTTTGTGGTTTCCTGTATCAGTACTGAACTCACTGCTCGGTCCGAAACAGCCAGATTAGGTATAATGTTTCACCTGGGAGTGGTTTAGCCAGGAGTGGGGGGCTGCATCAGATACTGTTTCAGCTGCTAGAAGGCTTCTTCGCACTCTGCCGTCCAGTCGACATCCTTCTTCACTTTTGGATTACTTTGAAGAAAGGGTGGCATTTGTCAGTTGCTCGTGATATGAACCGGTTGAGCGCGGCCACTCTACCGGTCAGACTCTGTACTTCTTTTTACCGTTTTGGGAGACTTTAGGGCCAGTATTGCCTGGATCTTCTGTGGGTTTGCTTCAATTCCTCGGGCACTTATCATGTAGCCTAAAAACTTCCCTGAAGCTACCCCGAATGTACATTTTTCCGGATTGAGCTTCAGGTTGTGTTTTCTTAGAAGCTCGAAGGTCCTTTTTAGGTCGTCCATGTGGTTGTTTGGTTCTTTTGACATGGTTATCATGTCATCGACATAGACCAACATTGTAATGCCGATGAGTGGTTTGAAAACTTTGTTTACCAACCTTTGGAAAGTTGCCCCAGCGTTTTTTAGCCCGAAGGGCATCACTTTATAGCAGTAAAGCCCCTGATCTGTGATGAAGGTTGTCTTCTCTTCGTCCGCCGGGCACATTTTGACCTGGTTGTATCCGGAGAAAGCATCCATGAAGCTTAGTAATCCTTGGCAGGCTGTGGTGTCTACTAGTTGATCTATGTTCGGCAAAGGAAAACTGTCCTTTGGGCACGCCTTGTTTAAATCGGTGAAGTCGACACACATCGCCACTTACCATTGTTCTTTCTGACCAATACCACGTTTGATACCCAATCCGGGTACCTTGCTTCCCTGATGAGACCTGCCTTTAGTAACTTCTCGACCTCAGCTGCTATTACTTTACTCCTCTCTTGATTGAACTTCCTTCTCTTCTGCCTGACCGGCTTGCGAGATGAGTCTACTGCTAGGCGGTGATGGTGATTGATGAATTTCGGGTCGATCCCCGGGCATGTCATTGTATCCCCAAGCAAATACGTCCGGGTATCCCTTCAGGCATTCTAGAAGATCTTCTCGTATGGACTCGCTCAGGCCTCCCCCTATCTTTATACTTTTTCCTGTCCCGTACAGCTCTATCTCCTCGGTTTCCTCAGCTGGAGCGAGTCGGGCATTCTTGTTCGGCCAGACGCCTGGGCTTCTGTCTTCCTCTTCTTCTCCCTGGTTCCTTTGTCGTTTTCGGTTGTCTTCTGTGATGCAAAGAGTTTCTCGTGAGAGAGTTGCGAAGCAGCTGCGAGCTGTTTTCTGGCTTCCGCACACAATTCTAATCCCCTCCCGAGTGGGGAATTTCAGTTTCAGGTGGTAGCAGGACATCGCGGCTTTTGTTTTCATCATGAAGGGTCGTCCGACGATGGCCTGGTAACTGCTCATGCAGTCTACTACAGTGAAGTCTGTCATGTTCGTCCGGGTTCGAGGATGTGTCCCGACAGTTATCGCCAACAGTATTCTTCCTAGGGGGATGACGGCTGATCCTCCGAAACCGTATAAGGGAGTGCTATCGTTGGTCAGGGTTGCATATTCTACCCCTAGGTCATCCAGTGCTTCTCTGGAAATTATGTCAACTGCGCTCCCGGGGTCCACTAGGATTCTGTCTACCTCTGACCCGCTGATGACTGCCTTGATTATCAATGCATCGTCATGAGGGAAACTTACTCCTCGGGTATCCTCATCAGTGAACATTATTGGTACCGACCGGCCTCCCTGTAGCCCTGAGACCTGCTCTGTTTCTAAGACATCTGGTCCTCGGGTTCTGCTGTAATCTTTCCTTGACCGGTTAGAGTTTCCGGCCAGTGTTCTTCCTCCTGCGATGATATTGATCTGGCGACCACGTGCTCTTTGTCTGGCTGTCATGACCTCATGGTCAATGTACTTGTTGAGATACCCGTTTCGTGCTAGATCTTCCATTTGTTCTCGCAGATCTTTACATCCGTCTGTTGCATGTCCTTTGGAGTTGTGGTGTACACAATAAGCTTTTGGTTCCTTTTGTCCGGAGGGAATCTCCTTTGGTCGGGTTCCACTAAGAGACCTTTCCCCTGGATCTCCATGACAATTTGCCCTAGTGGTTTCTTTAGGGGAATGTATGCATCTTCCCCGACCACATGATTTACTTGGGTCGGCGCCCTTCTCTCTTGATTGTCCCGGTGCAGTGGCTTGAATTCTTTGTGCTTCGGGGGTGGTTTTCTGGATTCTCTTTCCGTTCGGCGGGGGGGCACCCTCCCTTGCGGTTCTTTCTCTGATGGTGTTCCCTTTTCGGGATACTTTCTCTTCGTTCTCTAACAAAACGAATTTTCGGGCCACCTCCAGAGCGGTGGCGTAGTCCGGGGTGTCTTGGATCCTTAGATGGGTCCATAGCCTTCCAACCTTCAAGGCTCCCTTCAAGCTTTCCAGGGCCTCGGGGGATTCATACCCTCCGACTTCGAGTACCATATTATGGTATCTTTCAATGAATATCTTCAGAGGTTCATCGTCTCATTGTTTCATAAGCCTTAGTTCTCCAATTGTCTTTCTGGGGACACAAGCTCCCTTGAAGTGTCGTATGAATGACTTCCTCAGTTGTGCGAAGTTGTTGATGCTCCTTGGGGCTAGGCTTCTATACCATAGAATGGCCGGTCCGGCCAGAGTTAGGGGGAACAATTTGCAGATGGCGTCCCCTGTTATCCCTTGCACCTCCATTAGTAGGACGAAACCTTCAATGTGGGTTTTGGGATCGGTATGGCCCTTGTATGGTGTCATGGTCGGCATGCTGAATCTTTTTGGGAATTTTTCCTATTTTATTTCTTCTGTCAGGGGGGACTCATCTTTGCCGTCCTGGACATCCCCTCTGTTTGCATTGGGTATACTCCTCATTTGACCAGCTCCTCCCGCAGCCAAGATTTCATGCTGGTATCTTTGGTTTCATTCCGCCTCCTTCGGTCTCCTTTCTTTCTGTTATCCCGAGGGTGGTGCTCTCGTCGGCCGGTATCTTCTCGTTATTTCTTCGTTATTCTTTTCTCCTTCCGCCGGGTGTTGCGAGGGCTATTATAGGAGGGGTCTGGTGACGATTTGTCACTCTCTTCCTCCCATGTGTCCTCGGTCTGGGAATCTTCCTGAACCACTACAGATCTTACCCTGTAAGGATCCCTCCTCCGGGGTCTGTCGTCCTCACTTATATCGACAATTCTCTTTCCTTCTGCTATGTCGTTCCTTCGTCGGCTAGTCCCGGCCTCGAATTTTCCAATGTGTGCTCCTTCTATCCTTTCCAACCGGTCTACTATGGTTTTTAGCAGAGTTTGGATTTCCTCCCTTTCTTTCCTAAGGTTCTCCTCAATCTTCTCCATCCAATCTGCAGCCGAGCTCCCTGATGGTTGGTGGCTTCCGTCTTCTGCCATTGTCTTACTACACGAGTTGCTTTTTGTTCAATTCCCCACAGACGGCGCCAACTGTTGACGGCTGATTTTGGTCTCAGGGTAATATTGGAATATCACTCCCGAAGAAATCCTCCTTCAATAGTGAATTGTTTGGTTATGGGGGACCAAAGGCAAACTTAGCAAAAAAAGATAAACACACCAATCAACAAGGAGATTTAACGTGGTTCGGTGGATTTGGATCCAACCTACGTCCACGGACACAAACAAGATGATACTTTTATTACTTAAACACTCTTTTCGGGTCTCTTTTTTTTTTCTACAAGGCAGAGCTTGAAGATTCAGATCCCTTCTTTTTTTTATGATGATTTTACCGCATACTATGCCCTCCTATTTATAATATCACAGAAATCAGACTCCTATTTGCAAAAGAAATCCTATTTGAACTTAGTCTCTTCTCCTTGCAAGGATTCCTAGCCTGATATTCCCTTCTCTTTTCTTATTTCTTCTTGGATTCTGACTTCATTTCCTTGTGAGAGTAGGATAACTCGTTTTATCTTATCCGTAAGAATAAGGTGTCGTCATCTTGAACTCGTCTCGCCGTCTGGTCGGTCTTCATGAGGTCGGTCATGACAGTCTTTTATGCTGAGAGTGTTTCTTTCTGCCGACCTTATATTGCTCGGTCATCTGTACCAAAGTGGTCGGTCTTTACATATGGCGGTCGGGTCGGCTTTGATGATCTCAACCAGTCAGGGAATTACCCTTCTGTCCTCGTCGTGCTGTCTTAAATGTTATAGTGCCTGAAAACACCATCAACAATATCTAATCTAATTAGATTTATTATCGACCCTGAAGGCTTCTATTGTTGCCTCAGCTGCAGCAATAACCCGCATTTGTTGTTTATTCGGTAACAGTATCTTGCTTGGAAGATTTCCAACTCACTGTACCGTTATTCAAACTGTATAGTACCATTTGCGACTTATAGTCGTTTTAATCATTTAGGAAACTTGCTACAGTGATCCCAGTCACTTCAAGTTCTCATTTTCCATAGTTTAAGAATGCATCATTAGTTCTTTAAGAAACTAACAGATGTTCTTAACATCAATCCAGTGACTATCACTTGGATTGGCCTGTTTGTGAATCCATATGCTCAAAACGTATGAGACACCAGGTCGTGTACATTGTTTAATGTACAAGTTCTCGGAGAGTTTTTCATGAAAGCTAAGCTTTCGCCGATTGTTTTTATGGGAATATCATTTCCAAGAAATGACGTATTATCATTATTATATAGGACATCCACTATCAGTGCGCTCCCACTAACCATCTTATATACACAAGAATCATTTTCGTTTTGAATTAAATCATACTCCATTATGATTACATCAAAACTATAATTCTAAGAACCTATTGCTTGCTTCAATCCAAACATGGATCGAATAACCTACAAACCTTGTTTGCTAGTTTTGGTACGACAAAACCGACAGGATGTTGTAAACATCCTCCAAAAGTTTTCCTTTTCATCAAATCGATTTTCCCATTAAGCTTTCATATTTCACTAATGAAACATGCAGCATTAGCAAGCATTATCCAAATGGATTTACTGTGGCAACAGGTAAAAGGTTGAATTGTAATCGACACAATGTTGATAACATATCTTTCCGCTACACACTAGCCTAGCTTAGTACGTTGGTATGTTGCCATCCATGTATGTCTTCCTTGAATACTGATATAGTACCAATAGGCACAATGCCTTCCGGTACTTCAACTAGTATCCAAACATAGTTGATATACATGGAATCCATTTCGGACGTCATGGCACTTTGCCATAATAGGGAGTCGATACCTTGTATCATTTCCTCATACGTAGTCAGTTGGTATACCTCAATAAGATTGACATCCTTATGAGGTGAGATCAGAAACCCATACCCCAGGTTGTTTTCTGACTCTCTCCGACATACGCGGTTCTTGTGTATTCGAATATTACTGGTATAGTTTCATCCTTGATGAACTATTTATGTTCCATTAAGATTCGGTGCCTTGAACAGTATTATTCTGATTTTCATCGAGTTTTACTATCCTCCCAGTTACCACTGCATATCGGTATTCCTCTTAGGAAAATCGCATGGCGAGCAACAATTAAAATTGTTCTCTAGTGAGTTGTATAAGTACTATACTTATGGTATCCCTAGGATAACCTACAATTGGCACTTATCCAATTTAGGTTCTAGTTTGGTATCATCCAAACGTATGCCTAGCATCCCAAATTTATAGGAATGAGAAACCCGGTTTCTTTCTCGTTCATATCTAATATGAAATCTGTCAAATATATTTTTATGGAACCTTATTCAAAATAAGTTCTGCACTGTTTAAAGCTTATCCGTTGAAGGAAATGGTAGCTCAGAGCGACTCATGATTAACATTATCATGTCCAACAAAATTCGGTTACTCAGTTCGGACACACCGTCAAACTGACGTGTTCCGAGAGGAGTCTTCATTGAAAGAATACTATATTCTTTCAAATATATTAGAAAATTATTGCTTAAGTACGGTTTAATACTTTAGCCGATCTGTTTGTCTATTTCGTGTCGAAACTGTAAAAGTTTCCGATTTGTGTTCCAAAAGAAACACATAACCATAACGCGATGCCACAATCCGTAAAGGTCACGAAATATTCATATCCACCTCTAGCCTAGCTAGACATGGGCCCACTTGCTTCACTATGAACTAGGGCTAACAGATAGGTGGCATTTGCACTTTTACCAAGTAAATGTGTTTTAGGCACTTTGCCCAATAAACTAGATTCGTAGACTTTATTTGAATGGAATCAAATTAGTCCTAGTACCCACTCTTCGAAAGTGTGGATATACGAGTCTTGTTTAATTGTGTCCCAGACAACAATGCCACAATATATTTCTCCTGATCAAATCAGTTTGGCTATTTGTTTGTCATGTTATATGTTTGAGATTTATTTATATTCAAAATATAAATTCTGTTATTCACATCTAATGTGTTATCTCAATATCATATTTATATAATAAAACACTTTAGTGTTCTAGAATATAAAGGTAAACCCACAGTGGGTTAAACACTGATATATAGATAATGTTTCTAGTCAAACTAGTTACATTATAACAGGTTCTTAATTTAGGTACACACCCGAAGGTAGTTCCTAAACTTAGGTATTTACGGTTAAAACATCGACTTTCGTCCCGTTTCCAATTCGCAGATTAATCTCTATTGAAGTCAGTATCCTGTTCATAACAGATTCTGAACACCGATACATATATTTTATGTATCACACTAAGTATTTAAAATCCAATTTTAATACTAGTAATGAACATAATTATACCAAACATATTTGAAGTCAGAGTCTTGCCCCGTCTTCAATTCCTTCATGTCTGCTTTGTCCAAACGGCAGTCACGCTTCCGCGATCCCGTTTGCCACAATTTAAGCAGACATTTTGGGATATGTCATTTATCTTCCCAGAAGATTATAATGATTTTGCCTTTGCCCCTTTTTAACACTCCAGAAGCCTTTGGCCAAGCCTTGGCCTTCTAGAATATCGAAGTAAGGTGCGCCTTACGCTACTTGCCTAATTGCAAACTTTGACTTTATCTCTTTGAGAATAGTCATTAACTCTCCAAGAGTTATTTATTGCAATTTAGTACTTCTAAGATCTATGAAGATCCTTCAATTTCTTTATCATACTTTAAGGATCTAATCCTTAGTTCTGATTCAGAAATTAAGGAGTCTACTGCGACAAGCTTAATGGATTAAGCATTAAAGTTATCATTACATAAATCTTCCAAAGATTATGCTCTACTATTTGCTTAACTCCGGGCTTTAGGCATAATATGTTATTTAATCAAATAAAGTAACTTATTAATTTCCAGGACCATCCTGAAATTTATTCCCAATTTTAAAATTAAACCATTTAATACACTTTCCCTAGGATTATGTTTTAAATGTCAATCTTTCAATTATATCTTGATTTTAATAGTCCAACTATTTAATCAACGATTTAGGTACTATTTATTATAATGATTACAATAGTCCAACTATTTAATCAACTATAATTTAATAGATTAAAATCAATTATATTGATTACTATAATCCAATTATAAAATCAACTATAAATGAATAGTTTGAATATAGTCCAACTATTTATTAAACACAACGTTTAAATATTAGTCCAACTAACATTTAATTTGATTTGACGAATGATATTTGTTTGAGCGCGTATGGCAAGTAATTAAACGAATATTACAAATTCAATTCTTGCCTCCCACTATTTTTCGGCGAGCCTCTAACCCTCTGTCGAGTACTCGGGAAACCGTGTTTCCTAGCAGGCTAGGATCTCGTTAAATATCACACAATCTTGACTTTGGCCAACAAATTGTATGATAATTAACTAGGTAGATCTCTAAGATCAATTGGATCCAATCCAATTCCTAGATCCAGTAGGGGGACATCCAAGTCTGAAACATATATCTTATATATGCCAATACATCCAATGTATTGCCTAACCTTTTTCCTCTAAATCAACTAAGCCTTGGCTTTGGCAAAACAAACTTAGTGATCCCAGTTAAGCGGAACCCATTAACCATGGAAAGCTTCGTAATCAAATGTCGATAGACAAGAAGTGGTCTTGACTTTGGCCAACAAACCACAACTTGGACAAGACACCGATATGGAACAAAGACTTCGTGATTCAAACACATCCTCGACGGACAAAGGCCTTGACTTTGGCCAACAAGCCAATGCCAGTCTCAGATCTTGAGTGAGAATCACTCAATGGAAGGAAAAACACTTAATATTTTGCGAGGGTTTTTCGTGTGCAAATTTGCACCCAATTTATTATCTTTGTTAAGGTCTCATCATCATACACCCTTAAACATACATTCTAAATACATAATAAAGCGCGTATAATAAAATAATAATGATATGCGGATGGATACTTTACACATTGATCCTAGATCAAATCTCTCACTTCTCTCTCCTCCCGCTAGCACATGTATTACTTCTACCCGTTACACTACATTTCTAAAGAACCTCATTTACATTGAGGGGAATATGTGAGAAGAGAATACAAAGAATAAGGAGGTGATAAGGCTGGACACGTAGGTCCAATTTAATAAATCAAAGTTATTACAACAATTTCTAAAATTGCCCCACCCATCTAATATCCATCCGATATACATTATTCATGCATCGCAACCATGTATTCACACAAGCATGTTATCAATCAATCTAATCAAATTAATTAATCTGATAATTAGTGACCATCCAATGTTCAAACAACGATTTGATTTTGATTGAGTCGAACTCGTTTTGCGAATAATTACTCAAAGTACGAATTCTCGAATTAAATTAAACTACATAATTAAATCCAATTCAATTTGTATTTAATACTAATTCGCTATTTAATTCCAAATTAAACACTACACTTTATTAAACGAACCATTACGACTTAAATTCCAAATTTAATCGTTACAGGACTCAAAGCCCGATTAACGTCCAACGTTAATTTAATTAAAGTCCAATGGGCTTTTAATTAATTTCTTAAGGCGTGGACTTTTGGTCAACTCGGGTCAAACCGAATAACCAAAATCTAATCCGGGAATTACCCAATAAGCCCAGAAATCAATTTTGGCCCATTAGGCCCAATTAAACTTTAAAGGTCCATTAGTCCGCATTTGGGCTTTATGGATGCAGTTTTGGGCCTAATTGGATCCAATCCATTTTTGCCTATACCCATCTTGGTACAACCAAGCCCAATAAGCCCAATAACAACATTCAAAGTCCAATTTCCAAAATTAGGCCCAATTTAAATAAATTACAAAATCCAATTTCACATTTAATTAAACTAAAGTGTATAGCATTATTAATTACCCAAATCAATATTTCCAAAACAACAAAATTTGTACAATTAATCATGCTTATTAATATTAAATAATGTCCAACACAATTTATTAAAATCAAACCCAATACATGCCTATATCATTCTCGAAAATCATAGGGAATTTTAAATCGATTTCGATTTCAATCCAATTGAAACCACAATCAATATTAAATCAACATTCCCAATTGATTCAAGTCATCCAATGATCAAAAATCAAAAATTCCAAGACATTTTAGGGCATCCTATTTTCGGCCAAGCCTCAAAAATTGGGGAAATTTGTTCCAAACACAATTTCATCAAATTGATCCAATCAATCATCAATTAAAACACATTTAAGCATACTAATTCATCCAATTTCATTATACATGCTCAAATCAATTTTACCCATTTAAGCCCTAAATCAAATTTCGTGCTCAACCTTGCTCAAGATACCATTGTTGGTGTTTGCTAAGGTCCCAAGATCATTAAACAAGCATGAAACAAATGCGAATACAAATCAACGAAGTTGCGGAATACTCACATAGATCGGTTGAGCAACGCAGAGACGAACAAAAATGAATTATGCTAACTATTTTTGCTCGGCAGTGGCTGTATGCAGTCCACTGTTTTCGGCCATTGGAGGTTCTTCGTCAAGCTCCAAGCTTCGTCAAACGATTCCCGGCTCATGGGTGGACTTCCCTATCACCTTCGTATGTCTCTCGGAGTGCTAGCTCTTGTGATTTTTTCCACAAAAATCACCACACTTGCTTCCAATTTTCTTCTTGACTCACGGCAGTTCACTGCCAAAACCAGAAGAAAAAATGCCCTCCATGGGCGTGAGAGAGAGAAGTGAGGAAGAGAGGAGAGTGTGTGGTTGTTGGCTATTTTGTGTATCAAATACACAAATCAATTTCCAAAATTAATTAATTGATTTTTCTTTCCAAAAGTCAAGTCATTAAAGCCAACCACCAACATCAATCAATCAATCCATCAATCAATCAAATCAAGTGACAAGTTATCACATCACTCAAAGCGACTAATGATTTGACGCTTGATTTGACTTGCGTGCCGCACTCGAAATTCGAAATGCGAATGCGCTCGCAAATAATCTCGGGCTCGGGTTCGCTAATTCTAAATTAACAAATTTTCCGTTGCGACACTTCCGTTTTGACATCACACCCAACACACTACGATTATCAATATACCCAGCATAGGCGTACACAGAACATGTTAAAGCCCTGGACGACCTAAAACCAAAGTATATTGATTGTCGCAAGTATTAGCGGTGCAAGTCTCAGGTTAAGACCAAATACACCTACCCTGATTTCGGACTTCCATAGACACATAGTCATACTACCAATGGAATTCCGAGGGGCTCTATCCAAAGCGAAGCTGTTTCCCGTATCATCGGTAAAACACAACCTCCTATTACACTTGCATGAGTATCCTATACCCAAATATATGAGAACTATGCCGTTGTGCCCTCACAACGCGCACAAGTGTAATACTAGTCTTTTACGTATTTATCGATGTCCAATCTTGATAATACTCTGACTAGGGATATTTAATGATTTATCCTTCATGGATTGATATTGTCTCATATCATTCTCAATCCAGGAACAAATCATAGGGACCCGATGCTAGTCTGCATTGTTGGACAGTTATGACCCATAGCATCACTATTTGTACAGATCATGGTGTTGTTGTACAAATTAACTATGTGACAAAGGAAATTGCTCTTTTATCATTTGTAATTAGATTACCTAGATGTATAAATGATAGAAGGTCCATATGATTAGTTCCGGATTGATAAGATATGAGACAGTATCAATGCATGAAGGTTTAATCATTAAATATCCCTAGTCGTAGTATTATCGAGACTGGACATCGATAATGCGTAATAGACTAGTATTGCACTTATGCGCGTTTTGGGAGCATAACGGCATAGTTCTCATATATTTGGGTATATGATACTCATGCAAGTGTAATAGGAGGTTGTGTTTACCGATGGTACGGAAACAGCTTCGCTCTGGATAGACCCCTCGGAATTCCATTGGTAGTATGACTATGTGTCTATAGATGTCCGAATCAGGGTAGGTGTATTTGGTCTTAACCTGAGAGTTGCACCGCTAATACTTGCGACAATCAATACGCTTTGGTTTAGGTCGTCCAGGGCTTTAACAGGTTCTATGTACGCCTTTTCTGGGTATATTGAGAATCGTAGTGTATTGGGTGTGATGTCGAGATGGAAATATCACTTCAGTCATAGTGGAGATGATGATCACGTAGGATACGGAACTGGGGCTCTTATGTACTGCAGTCATCGGGATAATATGACCAGGTCATGATTATCCGATATAGAGACTAGTTACCAGAGATCTGATATGTGCTTCGTACGGGGCAGACACAATTCCAACCCCAGGCCTTGCACGTGACATCCGATACTGGATCGAAATACGCAATACTACGTATACTACGCCTGATATAGATCACATATTCCAGTAAGAATATTTCTGGAGAATTGGGTAGGCACGGTGCTTTGGTAGAAGCCAACCATGTCTTGTAAATCGGTAAAAATATAGTACTAGGTACGTACGTGTTCGGATAGTCCGACGACCCGATTTACTGCCAACATATCCGGGGATCTCATGGGTCGCTTCCCAAAGATTCACTGATGACGTATGACTCGCACTTTATTAATCTGGGATTAATTAAAATGAGAGAGAAAATTAATCTGGGCTTAATACGAAGATATTTTATATGGGATAAAATATTATTTAAAGAGTGAGAACGATTAATTTGGAATTAATCGATAAAATAATATATTCGATATATTATACGAAATTGGATTTCGACGTGGAATTAAAATTAGATTTTAATTCGGGCAAACGAGTTAATTTAGAATTAATTCGTTAGCGACGTGAATGATAATTTTGATAGGCATAATTATTTAATTATGTCGCAACGGAAAATTCGTTAATTTGGAATAGCGAACCCGAGCCCGGGAGTATTTACGGGCGCACTTGCATTTTGAATTCAAATAAGGCCCACAAGTCACATCAAATGTCAAATCACTAGTCAATCAATTGATGTGATGTCTAGTCACTTTGAGTGATTTGACAACTTGTCATTTGTGATTGATGGTGGTAGTTGGAGAGCTTTAATGCTTGTACCTTTTTTGACTTTTTGAAATTCAAAATTTTGGTATATGTTTTAATTGATTTTGGAAATCAATAAACTTATACACAACACATTTTTCTCTCTTCTCTCTTCTCTCCCTCACCCCAATGGGCCATTTTCTTCTTCTATTTTTCTGGTTTGGCCGAGAATGAAGGAGAAGCTTAGGTGATTTTTATGGCAAAAATTACCGAGTGCTAGCACACTTCCGGAGTCTTGCGAAAGTGATAGGGAAACCGACTTGTGAGCTTGGAATCACCATTCGAAAGCTTGGAGCTTGGACCGAATATGGAGCAGAAAAATCACCCCAAAGCCGAGACTTCAAGGAAGGAAAAGCTTGAAGATTTTGATGTTCCTCGCGTCGAAAAGCATCGTTGTAAGTATGATTACACCATGCTTTTACGAGTATTCACATATATGTTTCATTGCTTGAAAATGATCATTGGGACTTAATAGAAACCCAACAATGGTATCAGAGCCATTTTGAGCATGAAACTTGATTAGCGTAAAATTTGGGTAAAATCAATTTGAGCATGATTTGATAAAATTGATTGATTGAGTATGCTTGAATGATGTTGAATTGAAGTTGTATATGATCAATTTCATGAAATATTGATTGGATCAATTTTTCCCAATTAGTTAGGCTTGGCCGAAACTAGCAATGCCCTAAAAGTCATGGTATTTTTTGATTTTTATCATTGGATGAGTTGAAATCATTTGGGAATTGTTGATTGTGGATTTAATTGGATTGAAACCGAATCGAACAAGAACAACCCCAAAATGCCGAGACTTTGAAGCATGTAAAATGATTGATTTTTGATTCAAATGTGTTGGACATATGTTGATGATAATGAGCATAATTAATTGAGTAAATTAGTATTTTGGAAATGTTAATTTGGTTAATTAATTATGGCATACACTTTAGTTAATTTAATTATGAAATTTGGAATTTTGAAATTAAATTAATTGGGCTTATTTTGGAATTGGACCTTAAAAGTTGTTTAATTGGGCTTAATGGGCTTGGTTGTACCAAGTTAGGTTTAGGCTAAATTGGTTGGATCCAATTGGGCCCAAACCATTTCCATAAAGTCCAATTATGACTTAATGGACCTTAATAATAATTGGGCCTAAATTGGTTTCTTGGAAAATAAGGGTGATTCCTTAAATGGGCTTTGGTAATTGGGTTTTACCCATATTGACCAAAAGTCCATTCCTTTGAAATTAATTGAAAGCCCATTGGACTTTAAATTAAATTGACATTGGATGTTAATCGGGCTTGAGACCCGTAAAGATTAGATTTAGAATCTAAGTCGTAAAGGTTCGTTAATAAAGTGTAATATTTAATTTGGAATTAAATAAATGAATTAGTATTAAATGTAAATTAAATTGGATTTAATGTTGTAGTTTAATTTAATTCAAGAATTCATACTTTGAGAGTACTTATTCGTAAAACGAGTTTGACTCGAGCAAAATCAAATCGTTGTTTGAACATTGGATGGTGATTAATATTCAATTAATTAATTGGATTAGATTGATTGATAACATGCTTGTGTGAATACATGGATGCGATGTATGAATAATGTATATCAGATTGATATTAGATGGGTGAGGGCAATTTTGGAAATTGTTGTAATAAATTAGAATTTATTAATTGGACCTGCGTGTCCAGCCTATTACCTCCTTACTATGTGTATTTCTCTTCTCACCTATTCCCCTCAATGTAAATGAGGTTTCTTTAGAAGTGTTATGTAATTGGGTAGAAGTAATACTTGTGCTAGCGGAGAGAGGAAATAGAGAGATTTGTTCTAGGAACAATGTGTTTAAATATCCATCCGCATATCATTATTATATTTATTTATACGCGCCTTATTATGTGGTAGAATGCATGCTTAAGGGTGTATGATGATGAGACCTTAACAAAGATAATAATTGGTTGCCAATTACGCGAAAAAACCATCAACATCATATTAAGCGTTTTTCCTTCCCTTGAGTGATTCTTACTCAAGATCCAAGACTGGCACTGATTTTTTGGCCAAAGTCAAGACCTTTGTCCGTCGCAGATGTTTTTGAATCATGAAGGCTTTGTTCCATATCGGTGTCTTGTTTAAGTTGTGTGATTTTTTGGCCAAAGTCAAGATCACTTCTTGTCCATCGACATTGATTACGAAGCTTTCCAAGGTCAATGGGTTCCGCTTAACTGGGACCACTAAGTTTGTTGTGCCAAAGCCAATGCTTAGTTGATTAGAGAGGAAAAAGGTTAGGCAATATATTGGATATATTGGCATATATAAGATATATGTTTCGGACTTGGATGTCCACCTACTGGATCTAGGAATTGGATGTGATCCAATTGATCTTAGAGATCTACCTAGTTAATTATCATATAATTTGTTGGCCAAAGTCAATATTGTGTGATATTTAACGGGATCCTAGCCCACTAGGAAATAAGGTTTCCCGAGTACTCAACAGAGGGTTAGAGGCTCGCCGAAAAATAGTGGGAGGCAAGTATTAAATTTGCAATATTCGTTTAGTTACTTGCCATACGCGCTCATTTCAAAATTTTCGTCAAAACGTAATTATTTATTAGTTGGACTAATAATTAATCGTTGTTTTTAATTAAACAGTTGGATTGTATTCAAACTATTTCAATTAATAGTTGATTTTATATTTGATTATAGTAATCAATATAATTGAATTTAATCAATTAAATTATAGTGTTGATATATATTATATATATATATTATATATATATATATATATATATATATATATATATATATATATATATTTTTTTTTGAAAACGATGGAAACCCCGCCACCAAACCACCCATTCTGGGCCGCGGCGCAGGTAAAACCACCGGCTGTTATCCCAGGCTTTTACAAGAAGTGCACCCCCTGGATTCGAACCCAGAACCTCAAGGTGAGATCCTGGACCCTACACCTCCAAGCCACACCCCTTGGGGACAGTAGTATATAACCAATTAAATTATAGTTGATTATATAGTTAGACTATAGTAATCATTATAATAAATAGTACCTAAAATCGTTGAGTAAATAGTTGGACTATTAGAATCAAGATAATTGAAAGATTGTGTTTAAAA
>SKCR01048830.1:0-74801 GCA_019454045.1 Zanthoxylum bungeanum | reverse complement strand
TTCGATTCCCTATCACCATATATTTCCTCTTTTGAGTGCTAGCTCTTGCTGATTTTTGCCACAAAATCACCATCTCCATCTTCCTTATTCTCTCGGCAGAACCAGAAATTTTGAGAGGGAAATGGTCCAAGACCATGTGAGAGAGAGAGAGCATTTTGGCTCCTTAAACCGTGAGCCAAGTGAGAGAATAAAAAATGTGTATTAGGTTTTTTAATTTCCAAAATCAATTAACCATTTACCATTTTTCAATTTTAAAATAAAGAAGTCAAAAGGAAAAAGACAGTTAATGCCTTCCAACTACCACCATCAATCAATCAATCAAATTGTCACATCACTCAAAGTGACATGTGATTTGACGTTTGATGTGACTTATGTGTCGCACTCGAATTCGAAATGCGAATGCGCTCGCAAACACTCCCGGGCTCGGGTTCGCAAATTCCAAATTAACGAATTTTCCATTGCGACGTAATTAAATGATTATGCCCAGGGAAATCACTATTCACATCGCTAACGAATTAATTCTAAATTCACTCTTTCGCTCGAATTAAAATCTAATTTCAATTCCGCGTAGAAATCTAATTTCGTATAATATATCAAATATATTATGTTATCGATTAATTCCAAATTAATTGTTATCTCTATTTAAATATTATTATCCGAGATAAAATATCTCCGCAATTAATCCCAGATTAATTTTCTCTCTCTACTAATTAATTACAGATTAATTAAGTGCGAGTCATACGTCATCGGTGAATCTTCGGGAAGCGACCCATGAGATCCCTCGATGTGTTGGCAGTAAATCCGGTCGTCGGACTATCCGAACACATAAGTACCTAGTACTACGTTTGTACTAATTTACAAGACAAGGTTGGCTTCTAGCAAAGCGTCATGCCTACCCAATTCTCCAGAAATATCATTACAGGAATATGTGATCTATATCAGGCGTAGTATACGTAATATTGCGTCTTTCGATCCAGTATCGGATGTCACGTGCTAGGCCTGGGGCTGGAATTGTGTCTGCCCGGTACGAAGCACATATCGGATCTCTGGTAACTAGTCTCTATAATTGGATAATCATGACCTAGTCATATTATCCCGATTGCTCGAGCATATAAGAGAACGAGTTCCGTATCCTACGTGACCGTCATCTCCACTATGACTGGAGTGATACTTCCTTCTAGACATCACACCCAACACACTACGATTCTCAATATACCCAGCAGAGGCATACACATAACTTGTTAAAGCCGTGGACGACCAAAACTAAGTATATTGATTGTCGCAAGTATTAGCAGTGCAAGTCTCAGGTTAAGACCAAATACACCTACCTTGATTTCGGACTTCCATAGACACATAGTCATACTACCAATGGAATTCCGAGGGGGTCTATCCAGAGCGAAGCTGTTTCCCGTACCATCGGTAAAACACAACCTCCTATTACACTTGCATGAGTATCCTATACCCAAATATATGAGAACTATGACGTTGTGCCCTCACAACGCGCACAAGTGTAATACTAGTCTTTTACGCATTATCGATGTCCAATCTCGATAATACTCTGACTAGGGATATTTAATGATTTATCCTGCGTGGATTGATACTGTTTCATATCATCTCAATCCTGGAACAAATCATAAGGACCTCCTATCATTTATACATCTTGGTGATCTAATCACAAATGATAAGAGAGCAATCTCCTTTGTCACGTAGTTAATTTGTACAACAACACCATGATCTGTACAAATAGTGATGTTATGGGTCATAACTGTCCACCAGACTGTTGAATTTTTCGAATTGTAGGAAATAATTTTTCGCACGGCGGAAGCGTCTTAGGATCGGGATCGACTTTGATAATTTTTCTATTCTTCCCCTCTATTGCCGAAATTGACTACGTCTATAGGGAATTTTTTATTCTATTTTTATTGATTTTTCCATTCCCAAACAGCCCTGTAATAGCCCGAGACCAACAGTCCAAAAACTGGACTATTTTGCATAACGAAGTTCCTTATACTCTTCATTGTTTTGGTTGCCGTTGTGGGCTGATTTTTCTACCACTATTTTATAAAAACTTATCACTCCAAAACACCCCTAAAATATCCACGTAATAGCCTTTTGTGTTCCTATAACGATGGAGGCAGTGAGAAGATTTTTCTGCCCACTGTCGAATTGTGCATTCAATAAAGGACTAGGGATTTTGTATCAAGTTCCAAAAGGTCTTCCATGTTATGGCTCATCACAACAAAAGAAGCTGTGGGTTTCACTCACAAAACCAAAGCCCTAAACACTTTATAGATTAAAAGGGTCACATTTCAGTTATATTTTTTTTTCTTGTTTTCTTCACTATTTTATTCAACTCTTGAGAGAGAAAATCAAAAACAAAAGGTGGCTAGGGTTTCTTTTCATGAGATTAGGGTAAAGAGAAATTTTTTTTCCCATTTATATCTTGGGTTTAGGTTCACTAAGAAAATAAACAAAATCATTTCTCTCCATATTGCAAATTTCGGCCAAGGGGCCATTTTCCATAACAAAAAAAGTCTTTTGTTAAATGCATTCATTAAAACATTTAGAAGTTACAATTATAAATATTGTAACTTCCAATTTTGTAAATGAAAAGATTTGAAATCAAATTTCAATACCATTCATTTCCAAAATTGTATATTAAATTCAAATAATTAAGCTTGTTGAGCCAAAGGAAAGGCTTAGTTGATTCAGAAGAAACAAGTTAGGAAATGTATTGGATATATGTTTTGGACTTAGATGTCCACCTACCGGATCTAGGAATTGGATGGATCCAATTGATCTTAGAGATCTATCTAATTAAATTTTATACAGCTTGTTGGCCAAAGTCAAGGTTGTGCAATATTTAACGGGATCATAGCCCACTAGGAAACTAGGTTTCCCGAGTACTCAACAGAGGGTTAGAGGCTCGCCGAAAAATAGTGGGAGGCAAGTATTAAATTTGCAATTTCGTTTAATACTCGCTAATGCGCGCTCTATTATTACAATTTCTTGTTATTATATAAATATTAGTTGGACTAATATTATTTTATTGTTTTCTTTGAACAGTTAGACTGTACTCAACACTACTCCATTTGTAGTTGGTTATATAGTTGGACTATAGTATCCATTGCATTTGAGTGTACCCAAAATATTTGATTGGATAGTTGGACTATAGTAATCAAGATGGCTGGAAAGATTAGCGTTATGGACATAATCATGGGCAAAAATGTCTTTAACGACACAAATTTTCCAAATTGGGAAATAAATCTCAGGACAGTACTGTGAGCTGAGAAGTTGCTTTATGTTATAGAGAGACCTCTCGAGCGTGAGCCCAGACTTGAGCAGCCAGTAGAGCATGATCTTTGGAAGACTCATCGTGATGATAACTTTACTACTCAATCCGTTATGCTTGCTGTAATGACTCTTCAGTTTCGTTGTCAGAACAAGGGATTGGATCCTTATAACATGATGTTGAAATTGAAGGATCTTCATAGATCTAATTTTAGATCTCAGAAGTATGATTTGCAAAAGAAGAAATCTCTCTCTTGTATGTCAGAGGGTACATCTTTCGAACATTACGTATCGCAGATGATTGCTGACATCGAACAGCTAGGTCAGCTGGGGATTACCTTCGCGGCCGATACTTCCATAGATTTGATCTTACAGTCTATGCCCGACTACTGGGGTGGGTTCGTCATGAACTATAATATGATGAACCAAGAGAAAACTCTTGGAGAGTTTATGGCTATACTGAAATAGGCAGAGCCAGACCTTTTAAAAGGCAAGAAGCGCGAGGCGCATCTAACTTCGACATCCAAGAAGGCCAAGGCTTGGCCGAAGCCTTTTGGGGGTGTGAAGAAAAAGAAAAAAAAAAGGTAAGGCTAAATCATCATAGTCTTCTGGGAAGACAAAGGACAAATTCCAAGACGTCTGCCTACATTGTGGCATACGGGGTCACTGGATGTAAGGGTGGGCGCGGTTCAGTTTGGTTCGGTTTTTGCTAAAAACCGAACCAAACCATATTTTACGGTTCGATTTTTTTACCTCTCAGACCAAACCATTAAATAACGGTTTGGTTCGGATTGAAAATTTTTTAAACCAGCGGTTTACGGATTGGTTCGGTTCGGTTTATGGATAATTCTACTTAAAAAATATTCATCACTTAAGTGAAGACAAAAAAAAACTAGTCTAGCGAACAAATAATATGAAGTGCTACGGTGTAAGCTGTGACTCCAGAGAACACATGCACTCAATAGAGGATTGAAAAATGAGGCACAATCTATTCTTGTATTTTTAAAAAATTACCTCGAATAATGATACTACCATCATTCTAATTAAGAGACAAATCCAACAATTTACTTTCAAGAATAAACCATAAAACAAAAAAATTAAGAATAAAAGTATTAACATACTAATAAAAAGAAAACATAAAGTAAAATTAAGAGAAAAATGAAAAACTTTTTATAAAAATATATAATTTTTTAATTATAACGGTTCGGTTCGCTTTAACAAGTGCGGTTCGGTTTAGCATCTGAACCGAACCGTAAACCGTTTGGGGGTGGGCCAATCCGAACCGCAAACGGAACCGTTAGAAAAAAACCGTAAATATGGTCCGGTTTGGTTTGGTTTGCGGTTTGGTTCGGTTCGGTCGGTTTTTTTGCCCACCCCTAATTGGAAGTGTGACTGCCGTAAGTACAAGGTGGACTTGAAGGAAGCGAAGGCAGGCAACGCTCCGGCTTCAGATATGTTTGTTATTGAAATAAACATGTCCACTACTGATTTTAAAAATTAGATTTTTGATACTGGATGTGGTACTCACATATGTACTGATGTGCAGGATCTGCAGATTAGCAGGAGACTGACTTCAAGTGAGATCGACCTACGAGTCGGAAATGGGACGAGAGTCGCTGTTTTGGCCGTTGGTACCTATGTTTTGAATCTGCCCTCGGGGCATGTATTTACATTAGGCTACTGTTATTTTGTACCTAGTTTGACAAGGAACATCATCTCTGTATCTAGTTTACCTGATGTGGGTATACATTTGTATTCTGGAACACTGGGTGTTTTGTATATAAATATGATATTTTGATATGTACAACAAATGTTGATAATGGTCTTTATATTTTGAATATAAACGAATCTCAAACATATAACATGACAAATAAAAAGCTCAAATTGAGTAATACAGATGTGACTTATTTGTGGCATTATCATCTGGGACACATTAACAAGACTCGTATATCCACTCTTTCGAAGAACTGATACTTGGACGGATTTGATCATAATTCATATGATGTCTGCAAATCTTGTTTGTTGGACAAAATGCCTAAAACACCTTTTAGTGGTAAAGGTGTATGTGCCACCGAACTGTTAGCCCTCGTTCATAGTGAGGTATGCGAGCCCATGTCTAGCCAGGCTAGAGGTGGATATGAATACTTCGTAACCTTTACGGATGATGCATCATGTTATGGTTATGTGTATCTTATGAAACACAAGTCAGAAACTTTTGAGAAATTCAATGAGTTTCGACACGAAGTAGAAAAATAGACTGGAAAAAGTATTAAAACTTTACGGTCGGACCGTGGTCGAGAATACTTAAGCAATATGTTTCAAAATTACTTAAAATAATATGGTATTCTTTCACACATGACTCCTCCCAGAACACCTCAATTGAACGGTGTGTCCGAACGGAGAAACCGAACTTTGTTGGACATGGTAAGGTCATTGATGAGTCGCACAGAGCATCCAATTTCCTTATGGGGATACGCATTAAATAATGCACTACTTATTTTGAAAAAGGTTCCGTCAAAGTCTGTTGGACAGACTCCATATGAGATATGGACAAGAAAGAAACCGGGTTTCTCATTCCTGAAGATTTGGGGATGCTGGGCATATGTCAAACGTTTGGATGGTACCAAACTAGAACCCAAATTGGATAAGTGCCTATTTGTAGGTTATCCTAGGGAAACCGAAGGATATTATTTCTACAACCAACAAGAGAACAAAATATTTGTTGCTCATCATATAGTTTTCCTCGAAAAGGAATTCATAAATGCAGTGGTAAGTGGGAGGAAAGTAGAACTAGATGAAAATCGAAGTGATAATGTTCCTGGCACTGACCCCCTCACGGAACACGAACAGTCCATCAGTGATGAGACTATTCCATAATCTTCTATTACACAAGAACCGCGTAAGTTGGAGAGAGTCGAAAAATAACTTGAGAGGTATGGGTTTCTTATCTCACCTCATGTAGACATTAATCATATTGAGGAAGATGAACCGGCTACGTATGAGGAAGCGATACAAGGTATCGACTTCACTTTATGGCAAGAAGCCATGAAGTCCGAAATGGATTCAAGTTATATCAACCATGTTTGGACACTAGTTGATGCACCAGAAGGCATTAGGCATATTAAATGTAAATGGGTCTTCAAAAAGAAGACAGACATGGAAGGCAACACACAAACGTACAAAGCTAGGCTTGTAGCTAAAGGTTATCGTCAACGACATGGTGTCAATTATGATGAACTTTTTCACCTGTTGCCATGATGAAATCCATTTCGGATAATGCTTGCTATTGTTGTATATTTCGATTATGAAATATGGCAGATGGATGTCAAAACTACTTTCCTTAACGGAAACCTTTTGGAGGATGTTTATATGCAACAGTCTGATGGTTTTGTCATACCAAAACATTCAAACAAGGTTTGCAAGTTAAACCGATCCATTTATGGATTAAAGCAAGCATCACATTCTTGGAACCAACATTTTGAATATGGTTTCATTCAAAATGAAGATGATTCTTGTGTATATAAGAAGGTTGGTGGGAGCACAATGACATTTATTGTCCTATACGTTGATGATGTATTACTTTTTGGCAATGAAATTCTTATGCTACAGTCGATGAAAGTTTGGCCTTCATTAAAACTCTCCATGAAAGACCTGAGAGAGGCAGTCTTTATTCTAGGATTAAGGATCACCGGGATAGATCTAGAAAGCTGCTTGGACTCTCCCAGAGCTCATACATTGACAAGTGTTGAAGAGATTCAACATGGATCGGTCCAATAGGGGGCTGCTTCCGGTGTCACATGGCGTCTCTCTATCGAATGACATATGTCCTAAAACTAAAGATGAGAGAAATGCAATGATCCGGATCCGGTATGCTTCCATAGTCGAATCGATCATGTACGCCATGATATGTACGCGACCTGATGTCTCATATGCTTTGAGCATGTGCAGTCGCTATCAGGCCGATCTATGTGATGGTAACTCGATTGCTGTAAAGGACATCCTTAAGTATCTTGGACGAACTAGGGATGTTTTCTTAGTCTATGGGGAAGGAAAACTTGAGGTGATTGGGTTCGCCGATGCAAGTTTCCAAACTGATAAAGACGACTGTAAGTCACTATTAAATGTAAATGGGTCTTCAAAAAGAAGACAAACATGGAAGGCAACATACAAACATACAAAGCTAGGCTTGTAGCTAAAGGTTATCCGTCAATGACATGGTGTCAAATACGATAAACTTTTTCACCTGTTGCCATGATGAAATCCATTTCGGATAATGCTTGCTATTGTTGTATATTTCGATTATGAAATCTGGCAGATGGATGTCAAAACTACTTTCCTTAACGGAAACCTTTTGGAAGATGTTTATATGCAACAACTGATGTTTTGTCATACCAAAACATGCAAACAAGGTTTGCAAGTTAAACTATCCATTTATGGATTAAAGCAATCATCGCGTTATTGGAACCAACATTTTGATGAGATCATAAAAGAATATGGTTTCATTCAAAACGAAGATGATTCTTGTGTATATAAAAAGGTTGGTGACAGCACACTGACATTTATTATCCTATACGTTGATGATGTATTACTTTTTGGCAATGACATTCTTATGCTACAGTCGATGAAAGCTTGGCTTTCATTAAAACTCTCCATGAAAGACCTAGGAGAGGCATTCTTTATTCTAGGAATAAGGATCTACCGGATAGATCTAGAAAGCTGCTTGGACTCTCCCAGAGCTCGTACATTGACAAGTGTTGAAGAGATTGAACATGGATCGGTGCAAGAGGGGGATGCTTCCGGTGTCACATCGCGTCTCTCTATCGAATGACATATGTCCTAAAACTAAAGATGAGAGAAATGCAATGATCCGGATCCCGTATGCTTCCACAGTCAAATCGATCATGCACGCCATAATATGGAAGCGACCTGATGTCTCATATGCTTTGAACATGTGCAGTCTCTATCAGGCCGATCCAGGTGATGGTCACTGGATTGCTGTAAAAGACATCCTTAAGTATCTTGGACGAACTAAGGATGCTTTCTTAGTCTATTGGGAAGGAGAACTTGAGGTGATTGGGTTCGCCGATGCAAGTTTCCAAACTAATAAAGACGACTGTAAGTCACTATTAAATGTAAATGGGTCTTCAAAAAGAAGACAAACATAGAAGGCAACATATAAATGTACAAAGCTAAGCTTGTAGCTAAAGGTTATCGTCAATGACATGGTGTCAATTACGATGAACTTTTTCACATGTTGCCATGATGAAATCCATTTCAGATAATGCTTGCTATTGCTGTATATTTCGATTATGAAATATGGCAGATGGATGTCAAAACTACTTTCCTTAACGGAAACCTTTTGGAAGATGTTTATATGCAACAGCCTGATGGTTTTTTCATACCAAAACATGCAAACAAGGTTTGCAAGTTAAACCGATCCATTTATGGATTAAAGCAAGCATCGCGTTCTTGGAACCAACATTTTGATGAGATCATAAAAGAATATGGTTTCATTCAAAAAGAAGATGATTCTTGTGTATATAAAAAGTTTGGTGGGAGCACACTGACATTTATTATCATATACGTTGATGATGTATTACTTTTTGGCAATGACATTCTTATGCTACAGTCGATGAAAACTTGGCTTTCATTAAAACTCTCCATGAAAGACCTGGGAGAGGCATTCTTTATTCTAGGAATAAGGATCTACCGGGATAGATCTAGAAAGCTTCTTGGTCTCTCCCAGAGCTCGTACATTGACAAAGTGCTGAAGAGATTAAACATGGATCGGTGTAAGAGGGGGCATCTTCCGGTGTCACATGGCGTCTCTCTATCGAATGACATATGTCCTAAAACAAAAGATGAAAGAAATGCAATGATCCGGATCCCGTATGCTTCCACAGTCGAAACGATCATGTACGCCATGATTTGTACGCGACCGGATGTCTCATATGCTTTGAGCATATGCAGTCGCTATCAGGCCGATCCAGGTGATGGTCACTGGATTACTGTAAAGGAAATCCTTAAGTATCTTGGATGAACTAAGGATGCTTTCTTAGTCTATGGGGAAGGAGAACTTGAGGTTATTGGGTTCGCCGATGCAAGTTTCCAAACTGATAAAGACGACAGTAAGTCACAATTAAATCTAAATGGGTCTTCAAAAAGAAGACAAACATGGAAGGCAACATACAAACGTACAAAGTTAGGCTTGTAGCTAAAGGTTATTGTCAATGACATGGTGTCAATTACGATGACCTTTTTCACCTGTTGCCATGATGAAATCCATTTCGGATAATGCTTGCTATTGTTGTATATTTCGATTATGAAATATGGCAGATGGATGTCAAAACTACTTTCCTTAACGAAAACCTTTTGGAAGATGTTTATATGCAACAACATGATGGTTTTGTCATACCAAAACATGCAAACAATGTTTGCAAGTTAAACCGGTCCATTTATGGATTAAAGCAAGCATCGCGTTTTTGGAACCAACATTTTGATGAGATAATAAAAGAATATGATTTCATTCAAAACGAAAATGATTCTTGTGTATATAAGAAGGTTGGTGGGTGCACACTGACATTTATTATCCTATACGTTGATGATGTATTACTTTTTGGCAATGACATTCTTATGCTACAGACGATGAAAGCTTGGCTTTCATTAAAACTCTCCATGAAAGAACTGGGAGAGGCATTCTTTATTCTAGGAATAAGGATCTACCGAGATAGATCTAGAAAGCTGCTTGGACTCTCCCAGAGCTCGTACATTGACAAAGTGTTGAAGAGATTCAACATGGATCGGTGCAAGAGGGGGCTGCTTCATGTGTCACATGGCGTCTCTCTTTCGAATGACATATGTCCTAAAACTAAAGATGAGAGAAATGTAATGATCCGGATCCCGTATGCTTCCACAGTCGAATCGATCATGCACGCCATGATATGTACGCGACCTGATGTCTCATATGTTTTGAACATTTGCAGTAGCTATCAGGCCGATCCAGGTGATGGTCACTGGATTGCTGTAAAGGACATCCTTAAGTATCTTGGACGAACTAAGGATGCTTTTTTAGTCTATGGGGAAGGAGAACTTGAGGTGATTGGGTTCGCCGATGCAATTTTCCAAACTAATAAAGACGACCGTAAGTCACTATTAAATGTAAATGGGTCTTCAAAAAGAAGACAAACATAGAAGGCAACATATAAATGTATATAGCTAGGCTTGTAGCTAAAGGTTATCGTCAATGACATGGTGTCAATTACGATGAACTTTTTCACCTGTTTCCATGATGAAATCCATTTCGGATAATGCTTGCTATTGCTGTATATTTCGATTATGACATATGGCAGATGTATATCAAAACTACTTTCCTTAACGGAAACCTTTTGGAAGATGTTTATATGCAACAGCCTGATGGTTTTGTCATACCAAAACATGCAAACAAGGTTTGCAAGTTAAACCGATCCATTTATGGATTAAAGCAAGCATCGCGTTCTTGGAACCAACATTTTGATGAGATCATAAAAGAATATGGTTTCATTCAAAAAGAAGATGATTCTTGTGTATATAAAAAGGTTGGTGGGAGCACACTGACATTTATTATCCTATACGTTGATGATGTATTACTTTTTGGCAATGACATTCTTATGCTACAGTCGATGAAAACATGGCTTTCATTAAAACTCTCCATGAAAGACCTTTGAGAGGCATTCTTTATTCTAGGAATAAGGATCTACCGATATAGATCTAGAAAGCTTCTTGGACTCTCCCAGAGCTCGTACATTGACAAAGTGTTGGAGAGATTCAACATGGATCGCTGCAATAGAGGGATGCTACCTGTGTCACATGGCGTCTCTCTATCGAATGACAAATGTCCTAAAACTAAAGTTGAGAAAAATGCAATGATCTGGATCCTGTATGCTTCCACAGTCGAATCGATCATGTACGCAATGATATGTACGCGACCTGATGTCTCATATGCTTTGAGCATGTGCAGTCGCTATCAGACCGATCCAGGTGATGGTCAATGGTTTGCTGTAAAGGACATCCTTAAGTATCTTGGACGAACTAAGGATGCTTTCTTAGTCTATGGGGAATGAGATCTTGAGGTGATTGGGTTCGCCGATGCAAGTTTCCAAACTGATAAATATGACTGTAAGTCAAATTAAGGGTACATATTTTGTTTGAACAACGGAGAAGTGAGCTGGAAATCTTCCAAGCAAGAGACTGTTGCCGATTCAACAACAGAAGCGGAATATATTGATGCAGCTGAGACAGCAAAAGAAGTTGTTTGGATCCGTAAATTCCTAATTGGATTAAAAGTAGTTTTGTTAGCAGCTGAGCCCGTACCTTTGTATTGTGACTATAACGGGGCTATAGCACAGGCTAAGGAACCATGGTCTCATCAATGAACCAAGCATGTACTTTGACGGTTTCATCTGATTCGTCAGATCATACATCGTGGCGATGTGTATATCGAGAAGATCGCATCAGATGACAACATTGCAGATCCGTTGACGAAAGCTATATCTCAGCAAAAGTTTGAGCGACATGTCATAGTTCATGAGTTAGATACCTGAATGATTGGCTATAGGCCAAGTGGGAGATTGTTGGACAATTATGACACATAACATCACTATTTGTAAAAGACATTGTATTTTTGTACAAAATAACTATGTGACAAAAGAAAATTGCTATTTTATCATTGTTGTAATTGGATTACTTGGATATATATAATGATAAAAGTCTATATGATTAAATCGGATTAATAAGATAAGAGACATTATTAATCCATGAATTGTTTAATCATTAAATATCCCTAGTCGTAGTATTATCGAGATTGGACATCAATAATGCAGAATAGACTAGTATTACACTTTTGCGCGTTATGGAAGCTTAACGACATAGTTCTCATATATTTAAGTATTGGATACTTATGCATGTGTAATAAGAGGTTCTGCTAGCCTTTGGACCGGGAACAGTTTCGCTCTGGATAGACCTCCTCGGAATCCCACTGGTATTATGACTTTGTGTCTATGGGAATCAGAATCATGGTAGGTGTATGTGATCTTTAACTTGAGACTTACATCGCTATTACTTGTGACAATCAATTTGCTTTGGTATTGGTCGTCTGGAGCTTTAACAGGTTATGTGTAAGCCTATATTGGGTTTACTGAGAATCGTAGTGTATTGGATGTGATGTCAAGATGGGAGTATCACTTAAGTCATATGGAGATGATGGTCACACATGATACGAAACTAGCACTCTTAAAAACTGTAGATATCGGGAAAGTATGACTAGGTCATGACTTTCCGATTACAGAGACTATTCATTCGGTATCCGATATATGCTTCGTACGGGGAAGACACATAGCCAGTCCTAGGCCTTACATGTGACATCTGATATCGGATCGTATTACGCATTACATAGTATTACTACACCTGATACAGATTATATTCTTCGGAGGATATTTCTGGATAATTGGGTAGGCACAGTGTTTTGCCAGAAGCCAACCATGTCTTGTAAATCGGTGAGAACGTGGTACGGGGTACACACGTGTTCGGATAGTCCAATGACCGTATTTACTGTCAACATATCCAAGAATCTCTTGGGTCGCTTCCCAAAGATTCACCAATGGAATTTGACTTGAATAGAATTAATCTGGGATTAATTATGAGAGAGAAAATTAATATGGGATTAATTACGGCAATAATTAATCTGGGATTAAATTCGTCTAGAAGAGAGAGCGCGATTAATTTGGAATTAATCAATAAAATAAATTTAATAGTTACATTGGATTTTTCTATTTAATTTTTTTATTTGGGCTAAAATTGTTGGACAGTTATGACCCATAGCATCACTATTTGTACAGATCATGGTGTTGTTGTACAAATTAACTATATGACAAAGGAATTTTCTCTTTTATCATTTATGTATAAATGATATAAGGTCCATATGATTAGTTCCTGGATTGAGATGATATGAGGCAATATCAATCCACGAAGGTTTAACCATTAAATATCCATAGTCAGAGTATTATCGAGATTGGACATCGATAATGCGTAAAAGACTAGTATTACACTTGTGCGCGTTATGAGGGCATAACAGCATAGTTCTCATATATTTGGGTATAGGATACTCATGCAAGTGTAGTAGGAGGTTGTGTTTACCGATGGTACGGGAAACAGCTTCGCTTTGGATAGACCCCTCAGAATTCCATTGGTAGTATGACTATGTGTCTATGGAAGTCCGAATCAGGGTAGATGTATTTGGTCTTAACCTGAGACTTACACCGCTAGTACTTGTGACAATCAATATACTTTGGTTTTGGTCGTCCAGGGCTTTAACAGGGTTCTGTGTACGCCTCTTCTGGGTATATTGAGAATCGTAGTGTATTGGGTGTGATGTCGAGATAGAAGTATCACTCCAGTCATAGTGGATATGATGATCACGCAGGATACGATACTGGTGCTCTTATGTACGGCAGTCATCTGGATAATATGACTAGGTCATGATTATCCGATATAGAGACTAGTTACCAGAGATCCGATATGTGCTTCGTACGGGGTAGACACAATTCCAGCCCCAAGCCTTGCACGTGACATCCGATGCTGGATCGAAATACGCAATACTATGTATACTACGCCTGATATAGATCACATATTCCTGTAAGGATATTTCTGGAGAATTGGGTAGGCATGGTGCTTTGCTAGAAGCCAACCTTGTCTTGTAAATCGGCATAAACGTAGTACTAGGTACGTACGTGTTCGGATAGTCCGACGACCGAAGATTCGCCGATGACGTATGACTCGCACTTTATTAATCTGGGATTAATTAGAAGAGAGATAAAATTAATTTGGCATTAATTACGGAGGTATTATATCTAGGATAAAATATTATATTATAGAGAAAATGATTAATTTGGAATTAATCGATAAAATAATATATTTGATATATTATTTGAAATTGGATTTCGACGCGGAATTGAAATTAGATTTTAATTCGGTGAATGAGTTAATTTAGAATTAATTCGTTAGCGACGTGAATAGTGATTTTGCTAGGCATAATTATTTAATTACGTCGCAACGGAAAATTCATTAATTTGGAATAGCGAACCCGAGCCCGGGAGTGTTTGCGAGTGCACTCACGTTTCGAATTCGAGTGCGGCCCACAAGTCACATCAAGCGTCAAATCACTTGTCAATTTGATTGATGTGACAACTTGTCACTTGAGTGATGTGAATAGTTGATGAAGTTGGTTGGCATTAAACCTTTGACTTTTGGAAAGCCAATTTTTTGGTAAGTGAATTTTGAAATTCATTAATGTGTATTAGATACACATTTCCAACAACCATCACATAACTCTCTTCTCTCAATTTCTTCCTCTCTCTCTCTGCCATGGGCTGATTTTTCTTCTTCTTTTCACTTTCATCACCGTGAGTTGAAGGAGAAGCAATTGATGATTTTTATGGAAAAAATCAAGAGTTCTAGCACACAATGGAGACATACGAAGGTGATAGGGAAACCCACTTATGAGCAAGGAATCACCAAATGAAGCTTGGAGCTTGTAGCACACTTGGAATTTGATGATTGTCGAATTTTAGAGGAGCAAAACTGCTAACTGCTGTGAGCTTCCAATGAGGGAGAAAAGATTTTTGTTCTTCGACGTATCGCCTCAACCGATCGATGTAAGTATTCCGCAACTTCTTCATGTATTCACATGTATGTTTCATCGCTTTATTCGATCCTCGGGACCGTAGTATTTCCAACAATGGTATCAGAGCAAGCAAAAGCATGAAACTTAAACTTATGGTTAAAATTGGGTAAATTGATTTTGAGCATGATTTGATGAAATTGTTTGATTAAATATGTTTAAATGATGTTTAATTGAAGTTGGATTGGATCAATTTCATGAAATATTGATTGGATCAAATTTTCCCCTTTTGGTTGGCTTGGCCGAATCATACTATGCCCTAAATGTCTTGGAATTTTTGATTTTTGATTCATTGGATGACTTGAAATCTATTGGGAATGTTGAATTGGATTTAATTGGATTGAATTCGAATTGGACATAAAATTGCCCAAATTGCCGAGACATGTAAGCATGTAAATGGGTTTGATTTTTGATCAGTTATGTTGGACACTAATTGTTGTTAATGAGCATGATTAATTAGGTTAATTGGTGTTTTGGAAATATTTATTTGGGTAATTAATTATGCTATACACTTTTAGTAATTAAATTGTGAAATTGGAATTTTGGATTTTATTATGTTGGGCTTAAATTGGATTTGGGCTTGTAAAGTTGTTATTGGGCTTAAATGGGCTTGGTTGTGCCAAGATGGGTTTAGGCTAAATTTTTATGATCCAATTGGGCCCAAAACCATATCCATAAAGTCCAATTATGACTTAATGGACCTTTAAGCTTAATTGGGCCTAATGGGCCTAAATTGGTTTCTAGGCATATAAGCGTGATTCCTTTAAATGGGCTTTAGTCTTTGGGTTTGACCCAAGTTGACCAAAAGTCCATGCCTTAAGAAATTAATTAAAAGCCCATTGGACTTTAATTAAATTTAACATTGGATGTTAATCGGGCTTTGAGACCCGTAACGATTAAATTTGGAATTTAAGTCGTAAAGGTTTATTAATAAAGTGTAATATTTAATTTTGAATTAAATAATTGAATTAGTATTAAATACAAATTAAATTCGATTTAATGTTGTAGTTTAATTTAATTCAAGAATTCGTACTTTGAGTACTTATTCGCAAAACGAGTTGGACTCGCGCAAAATCAAATCGTTGTTTGAACATTGGATGGTCATTAATTATCATATTAATTAATTGGATTAGATTGATTGATAACATGCTTATGTGAATATTTGGTTGCGATGCATGAATAATGTATATCGGATGGATATTAGATGGGTGGGGCAATTTTGGAAATTTTTGTAATAAATTTAGAATTTATTAAATTGGACCTGCGTGTCCAGCCTATTACCTCCTTTCTCATTGTATTTCTCTTCTCACCTATTCCCCTCAATGTAAATGAGGTTTCTTTAGAAGTTTTTGTAATCGGGTAGAATAATATTTGTGCTAGCGGGAGAGAGGAAATGGAGAGATTTGTTATAGGAACAATGTTTAAGTATCCATCCATATATCATTATTATATTTATTTATATGCGCCTTATTATGTGTTTAGAATGCATGTTTAAGGGTGTATGATGATGAGACCTTAACAAAGATAATTAATTGGTTGCCAATTGCACGCGAAAAACCCTCAACAAAATATTAAGCGTTTTTCATTCCATTGAGTGAATTCTTACTCAAGATCCAAGACTGGCATTGGTTTGTTGGCCAAAGTCAAGGCCTTTGTCCGTCGAGGATGTGTTTGAATCATGAAGGCTTTGTTCCATATCGGTGTCTTGTCCAAGTTGTGATTTGTTGGCCAAAGTCAAGATCACTTCTTATCCATCGACATTGATTACGAAGTTTTCCAAGGGCAATGGGTTCCGCTTAACTGGGATCACTAAGTTTTGTTGTGCCAAAGCCAAGGCTTAGTTGATTCAGAGGAAAAAGGTTAGGCAATATATTGGATATATTGGCATATATAGGCTATATAATTCGGACTTGGATGTCCACCTACTGGATCTAGGAATTGGATAGGATCCAATTGATCTTAGAGATCTACCTAGTTAATTATCATACAATTTGTTGGCCAAGTCAAGATTGTGTGTTATTTAACGGGATCCTAGCCCATTAGGAAACAAGGTTTCTCGAGTACTCCACAGAGAGGGTTAGAGGCTCGCCGAAAAATAGTGGGAGGCAAGTATTAAATTTGCAATATTCGTTTAGTTACTTGCCATACGAGCTCATTTCAAATATTTCGTCAAATAAATATATTAGTTGGACTAATATTTAATATTATTTTTATTAAACAGTTGAACTGTATTCAAACTATTTCATTTATAGTTGGTTATATAATTGGATTGTAGTAATCAATATATTTGAATTAACCATTTCAATTAATAGTTGATTTTATAATTGGATTATAGTATTCATATAATTGAATTTAACTTATTAAATTATAGCTGATTAAATAGTTGGACTATAGTAATCATTATAATAAATAGTACCTAAAATCGTTGATTAAATAGTTGGACTATTAGAATCAAGATAAAATTGAAAGATTAGTGTTTAAAACATAATCCTGGGTGAAAATGTATTTAAACGACTTTAATTTTCAAATTGGGAATAAAACTTCAGGATGGTCCTGAAAATTAAGAAGTTACTTTATTTGATAAAATAACATCTTAGGCCTAAGCCCGGAGTTAAGCAAATAGTAGAACATAATCTTTGGAAGATTTATGTGATGATAACTTTAGTGCTTAATCCATTAAACTTGCCAAATAGACTCCTTAATTTCTTAATCAGAACTAATGATTAGATCCTTCAAGTATGATAATAAAATTGAAGGATCGTCATAGATCTATTCTTAGATCGTAGAAGTACTAAATTGCAATACAAAACTCTTGGAGAATTAATGGCTATTCTCAAGGAGAAAAAGTCAAAGTTTGCAATATGGCAAGAAGCGCAAGGCGCACCTTACATCAACATCCCAGAAGGCCAAGGCTTGGTCAAAGGCTTATGAGATGTGAAAAAAAGGCAAAGGAAAAATCATTATAATCTTCTGGGAAGATAAAGGACATATCCCAAGATGTCTGCCTAAAATGTGGCAAACGGAGACACTGAATGGTGACTGTCGTATGGACAAGGCAGACATGAAGGAATTGAAGAACAGGCAAGGCTCTTACTTCAAATATGTTTGTCATAAATATGTTCACTGCTAGTATTAAAATTGGATTTTAGATACTGGATGTGGTACATAAATATTTACTGGTGTGCAGAATCTGCTATGAGCAGGATACTGACTACAGTTGAGATTAATCTGCAAACGGAAATGGGATGAGAGTCAGTGTTTTAACCCTAGATACCTAATTTTAGAAACAACCCTTCGGGTGTGTACTTAAATTAGGAAACTGTTATAATGTAACTAGTTTGACTAGATATATTATCTCTATATCAGGGTTTAACCCATTGCGGGTATACCTTTATATTCTAGAACACTAAAGTGTTTTATTATATAAAGATGATATAAAGATAAACACATTAGATGTGAATAACATTATTTATATTTTGAATATAAATGAATCTAAAACTTATGACATGACAAACAAATAGCTCAAACTGATTTGATCAGAAGAGACTTATATGTAGCATTGTTGTCTGGGACACAATTAAACAAGACTCGTATATCCACACTTTCGAAGAGTGGATACTAGGACGGATTTGATTCTATTCAAATGATGTCTACGAATCTAGTTTATTAGGCAAAGTGTCTAAAATGCCTTTTACTTGGTAAAAGTGTAAGTGCCACCGATCTGTTAGCCCTGGTTCATAGTGACGTAAGTGGGCCCATATCTAGCTAGGCTAGATGTGGATATGAATATTTCGTGACCTTTACAGATGTGGCATCGCGTTATGGTTATATGTTTCATTTGAAACACAAATCGGAAACATTTAGAGTTTCGACACGAAATAGACAAACAGATCGGCTAAAGTATAAAACATCACGGTTAGACCATGATGAAAATACTCAAGCAATTAGTTACTAAAATACTTGAAAGAGTATAGTATTCTTTCAATGAGGACTCCTCCCGGAACACGTCAATTTGACAGTGTGTCCGAACAGAGTAACCGAATTTTGTTAGACATGATAAGGTTAATCATGAGTCGCTCTAAACTACCATTTCCTTCAATGGATAAGCTTTAAATAGTGCAAAACTTATTTTGAATAAGGTTCCATAAAAATCTGTTTGACAGATTTCATATTAGATATGAACAGGAAAGAAACCGGGTTTTCTCATTCCTTATAATTTGGGTATGCTAGGCATAAGTTTGGATGATACCAAACTAAAACCAAAATCGGATAAATGCCTATGTTGTGGGTTATCCTAGGGAAACCTAAGTATAGTACTTATACATCTCACATGAGAACAATGTAATTGTTGCTCGCCATGCGGTTTTCCTAAGAGGAATACCGATATGTAGTGGTAAGTGGGAGGAAACTAAAAATGGATGAAAATCGGAGTAATACTGTTCCAGGCACCGATTCATTAATGGAACACAAATAGTTCACCAATGATGAAACTATACCAATAATCTTAGAATACACAAGAACCGCATAAGTCGGAGAGAGTCAGAAAACAACCTGGGGTATGGGTTTCTGATCTCACCTCATAAAGATGTCAATCTTATTGAGGAATACGAACTTACTACGTATGAGGAAGTGATACAAGGTATCGACTCCCTATCATGGCAAGTGCCATGATATCCGAAATGGATTCCATGTATATCAACTACTTTTGGATACTAGTTGATGTACCGTAAGGCATTGTGCCTATTGGTACTATTTAGTCTTCAAGGAAGACATATGTGGAAGGCAACATACCAACGTACAAAGTTAGGCTTGTAGCGGAAAGGTATCGTTATCAACATTGTGTCGATTACGACGAAACATTTTACCTGTTTCCATGGTAAGTCCATTTGGATAATGCTTGCTGATGCTGCATATTTCATTTATGAAATGTGGCAGCTGGAATGCCAAAATCGCTTTCCTTAACATAAACCTTTTGGAGGATGTTTAAAACATCCTGACGATTTTGTCGTACCAAAAATAGCAAAACAGGTTTGCAGGTTATTCGATCCATGGATGGATTGAAGCAAGCATTAAGTTCTTGAATTATCATTTTGATGTAATCATAATGGAATATGATTTAATTCAAAACGAATATGATTCTTGTGTATATAAGGAGGTTAGTAGGAGCGCACTGACATAAATGTCATAAATAATGATAATATATCATTTCTTGGAAATGATATTCCCATAAAACAATCAGTGAAAGCTTGGCTTTCATGAAAAATTCTCCGTAGAAATTCTTGGGAGAACAACCATTATTCTAGGAATAAGATTTACTGGGTTAGATTTAAAGTTTTTAATACTCTCCGAGAAATGGCACATTAAAATAAATGTACGCGACCTGGTGTCTCATACGCTTTGAGCATATGGCGTCACAATCAGGCCAATCCAAGTGATAGTCATTGGATTGATGTTAAGAACATGCTTTAGTATCTTAGAGATCTAAAGATGCTGTCTTATACTATGGAGAAGGAGAACTTGGAGTGACTAGTTTCACTGTTGCAAAATTCCTAACCGATAATAACGACTAAAAGTCGTAACAACGGTACTATAAAGTTTGAATAACGGAACACTGAGCTGAAAATCTTCCAAGCCAGATACCGTTACCGAATAAACAAAAAAAGTGGATTATTGCTACAGCTGAGGGAGCAATAGAAGCTTATGGATTGATAATAATCTAATTAGATTAGATATAGTTATGTTAGCAGCTGAGCTAGGCTACAGTACAGCCTAAAGAATTAATGGTCTCATCAACGATCCAGATATATACTTCAACTATTCATCTGATTCGTTCGGATCATACATCGTGGCGATGTGATGATCAAATAAATCGCATCAGATGATAATCATGCAAATCCACTAACGAAAGTCTTTTCTCAGTAGTTTGAGCGAACCGTACATAGTTCGAGTGTAAGACACTCGAGTGACTGGCTATAGGACAAGTGGGAGATTGTTGGATAGTTATGACCCATAGCGTCACTATTTGTACAGATCATGGTGTTGTTGTACAAATTAACTATGTGACATAGGAAATTGCTCTTTTATCATTTGTGATTAGATCACCAAGATGTATAAATGATAGAAGGTCCATATGATTACTTCCTGGATTGAGATGATATTAGACAGTATCAATCCATGAAGGTTTAATCTTTAAATATCCCTAGTCAGAGTATTATCGAGATTGGACATCGATAATGCGTAAAAGATTAGTATTACACTTGTGCGCGTTATGAGGGCATAACGGCATAGTTCTCATGTATTTGGGTATATGATACTCATGAAAGTGTAGTAGGAGGTTGTGTTTACCGATGGTACGAGAAACAGCTTCGCTCTTGATAAACCCCTCGGAATTCCATTGGTAGTATGACTATGTGTCTATGGAAGTCCGAATCAGGGTAGATGTATTTGATCTTAACCTGAGACTTACACCGCTAGTACTTGCGACAATCAATATACTTTAGTTTTGGTCGTCCAGGGCTTTAATAGGGTTCTGTGTATGCCTCTTCTGGGTATATTGAGAATCGTAGTGTATTGGGTGTGATGTCGAGATGGAAGTATCACTCCAGTCATAGTGGAGATGATGATCACACAGGATACGATACTGGTGCTCTTATGTACTGCAGTCATCGAGATAATCATGACCTAGTCATATTTATCCGCAATACTATGTATCTGATATATAGACTAGTTACTATAGATCCGATATGTGCTTCGTATGGGGCATACAAAATTCCAGCCCCAGGCTTGCACGTGTCATCTGATGCTGGATCGAAATACGTAAAACTATGTATACTACGCCTGATATAGATAACATATTCATGTAAGGATATTTCTGGAGAATTGGGTAGGCATGGCGCTTTGCTAGAAGCCAACCTTGTCTTGTAAATCAGTATAAACGTAGTACTAGGTATGTATGTGTTCGGATAGTCCGACGATCGAATTTACTGCCAACATATCCGGGGATCTCATGGGTCACTTCCGAAGATTCGCCGATGACGTATGACTCGCACTTTATTAATCTGGGATTAATTAGTAGAGAGAGAAAATTAATCTTGGATTAATTACTGAGATATTTTATCTGGGATAAAATATTATATTATAGAGAGAACGATTAATTTGGAATTAATCGATAAAATAATATATTCGATATATTATTCGAAATTGGATTTTGACGCGGAATTGAAATTAGATTTTAATTCGGACGAATGAGTTAATTTAGAATTAATTCGTTTGCGATGTGAATAGTGATTTTGCTAGGCATAATTATTTAATTACGTCGCAACAGAATATTCGTTAATTTGGAATTAGCGAACCCGAGCCCAGGAGTGTTTACGAGCGCACTCACGTTTTGAATTCGAGTGCGGCCCATAAGTAACATCAAGCGTCAAATCACATGTCAATTTGATTGATGTGACAACTTGTCACTTGAGTGATGTGAATAGTTGGTGGAGTTGTTTGGCATTAAACCTTTGACTTTTGGAAAGCCAATTTTTTGGTAAATGAATTTGGAAATTCATTATTGTGTATTAGATACATATTTCCAACAACCATCACACAACTCTCTTATCTCAATTTCTTCCTCTCTCCCTCAGCCATGGGCTGATTTTTCTTCTTCTTTTCACTGTCATCACCGTCAGGTGAAGGAGAAGCAATTGATAATTTTTGTGGCAAAAATCAAGAGTGTTAGCACACAATGGAGACATACAAAGGTGATAGGGAAACCCACTTATGAGCAAGGAATCACCAAATGAAGCTTGGAGCTTGGAGCACACTTGGAATTTGATGATTGCCGAATTTTGATGGAGCAAAACTGCTCACTGCCGTGAGCTTCCAAGGAGGGAGAAAAGATATTTTTTCTTCGACGCATCGCCTCAACCGATCGATGTAAGTATTACGCAACTTCTTCGTGTATTCACATGTATGTTTCATCATTTTATTCGATCCTCAGGACCGTAGTATTTCCCAACAAAAATAATATATCAGATATATTAATTGAAATTGGATTTTAAATACGAAATTAAAATTAGATTTTAATTCGAGGGAACGAATCAATTTAGAACTAATTCGTAAGCGACTATCGTAATAATTTTGCGAGGAATAATTATTTAATTAAATTGGATTTAATTATTTAGTGACGGGAAATTTGTTTAATTCAGAATTAAACGAACCCGAGCCCAAGTCTAATTGTGTGTTGGAGAAGTCAAATTAAAATTGGAATTTAAATGTGGTGGGACCCACAACTTACATCAAATGTCAACACATTGATGGAAGTAGTTGGCAATAGTAATGCACTCATTTAAAACACACAACAACAAAAAGTCTTGGAACTATTCATTCTCTCATTCTTTCACCACCTTGGCCGAAACTCTCTCTATTGGGATTAAAAATTTTGCTTCAAAAATTTCTCACAAGCAAGCACTTGAGGAGTATAATGAGGTGTTAGAGAAACTCACCCAATGTGGTAACCACTCTTCACAAGCTTGGAGCTTCATCATGCAGAGGAAATTTTCGAATTTCACCCAAGATCAATGTAAGTGTTTCCGCCGCTTTTATTGATTTATTCACACTATTAATCATGTTTAGATATCTTGAGTTTGTCTTAGAGACACTAACACATGCATCATGTTTAATTTTATGCCAAAATTGTTTGATGATTTAATATGCGGTGAATGTTAAATGCATGTTTATTTCATTTTCAGCAATGGTTTCTCCAATTATTTCAATACTCTCTAATGACAAATTAACGGGAGAAAACTATGTTAAGTGGAAAAGTAACTTGAACGCTATCTTGGTCTGTGAAGACCTAAAGTTTGTATTGACGGAGGAGTGTCCTCCCGAGCCGGCCAGAAATGTTGGCCAAGCTGTGCATAATGTGTACCAAAATTGGGTCGCGGCAAATGAGAAGACCATCTGCTACTTGCTAGCAGTGATGTCAGAGGTTTTTACTGCAAAGCATGAACCTATAACTTGAACATCTCAAATGATAGAGTCATTGTTGGGCATGTTCGGGCAGCCTTCGGAGCGTCAACGCCATGAATTGACGACACTACATGACTCAATAATGACTGATAGGATTAAAAAAGAGACATCAATCTGATAGCACGTCTTAAGGATTATGACCTATCTCAACACTGCCAAGACTCAGGTGACCATGATAATGGAAACTCTTCCGAAGAGTTTCCTGCAGTTAAAAAACAACTATGTTATGAAGAAGTTGACTTTTACTTTGACCCAGCTGCTTAATGAGCTCACCCACTACGAGTCCATGCTTGTGGATCCTCGTAAGCCCAATAATGAGGCAAATGTTGCCGAGTAAAATCTGCAAAGATGAAGAAAAATAGCACTGGGAAGCTAATGTACAGCTACTTAATATACATAAAGACCTTGTTGAAGGTAACTTTACTATGAATGTCAGGACAAATGATGTTGTTTCAGTAAAGCAGTGGGAGTTATCAGTTTTCAATTTTTCAAATAAAAGTTATTTGAATATAAACAAAGTGGTGTGTGTTACTGTTTTGTTATGGAAATTTGATTTCTGTTTCAAAACTGTTGCATGATGGTTATCATTTTATCTAATAATAATAGTTATTATTTCAAAAAAAGGATTACTGATGAGTGGAAAATAAAGCACTATTTCCCGCCCCTTTAACCTAATATTTTATATTGTTTCTCGGGTTTTATGAATGTTTTTATGTATTTTGTGTTATTTTACAGATAAATAAAGTTTGTGGAATCACTGGAATCAAATCGGGACCAAGACAGTGAAAAATGGACAAAAAGGGCAGAATTGAAATTCTACATCGCGACCGCTAAATTACACTGGCCACGTGTGAAAATCAGATAAAGCTTACTACCATAGGTACTTGCTAACTTGCACCGGCCACGTGTCAACTTCACAACACTTGTTATCATATGCCGGACACGTGTCATCATCTCAATACTACCGACACTACATATCATTGCTGATGTCAGCATCGCGACGTACAAAACCTCACGCATCGCGATGTCGAGCCAATAATTAAACTGCCGAAAAAAATTATGTACACGTGTCAGCATCTCAAGAAGCCATACATAAGTGTCACAAATCGACTGCGCGTCGTGACGTGAAGGTTACACGCGTCGCGAAGCGTGGCACCAAGTTTTGCCTATAAATTCATGCCGATTTCATTTGCAAAATCATACCTTCCTGAAGTTCCTAATAGGGGATTAAAGATTGTATCTTGATTGTTTAGTTATAGTTATTTTAAGTATGTATTTTTATTTTTAGTAGTAGTAGTAATATGTTCCTTCAATTTATAATAAGGATCCAAGGACTGTATCTTGTGTGTTTAATTTTGTAATTTAAATTATGCATTTTTATTTTCAGTAATAGTAGTAGTTCATTTTCTTTACTTTTCTTTCATGTTTGGTAGTTAAATTTCTCTTGGGGAAAGGGTGAGGCTTTTATTATTATAGTTTAGATTAATCTCCCTTAATTATAATATATAAATTATCTTACAACCTGACTTAATTGGATACCGCTATTATGGTTGGTTGGACTTAAATAAATTGATTTTAACCTGATTAAACTGGATTCCGCCTTTATGGTCGGTTGTAATTAATTCAAAATCTGACTTCATCAGGATACCACTTATATGGTCGGATGGTAATACCATGCTAAATTTATATATTATAATAAGAGAGATTTCTAAATTAGAAATAGTAAAAATGGATCCCCTAACCCCAACTTTTTATTTAAAATCTAAGGAAGTGATGAAGCACAAAATTTACATGCTTAAAAATTGATTCAATTATATTATGTTTAATACTTTAGTTTGTTTATTGAATCTTATGATTAATTCTTCTTGTTGCCTGATCACCAATAAGATTGATGTGGTAAACATAAAATGAACTCGGAAAGGGGATATTAGGTTTCAGCCTTAGATTCAATAGCTCACGATCTCCCTTAAGGATAGATAACCCTTAAAAGATTTCCTTCCAGAATATACATATACCTGTCGGTTGGGGGTAGCCATAATTGGAACTTGAACTTAATGAATTCAGGTAACTTGGTTAACATAGACATATGATTAATTGGGTTATTTGGGTGTTTGCATCTGACCATCGACATAGGATTTTGCATATTTTCGTGTTCCAGGTTAGTAGATTGATTTATTACACATATATAAGAGAATCAATTCATCATTAGAAAAATATTGTGTGGAATCACAACCCTAGATATTTATTTTCTTTATTATTAATTTCCTTTGTTTTATTTTATATTTTTATTTATTTATTTATTTAGCAAAACAACATTCAACCAACCAAATAAGTAGTCATTCCATTATCTCTTTAATTAGATACTTGTAAATAAATAGTATCAATAATTAATAACAACAATAGAAATTAAGTCCTCGTAGGATTGATATTTTTATACTACTTGAGCGATATGTGCGCTTGTGTAAGGTGTATGATTTCACCGATCAAATTTTTGGCACCGTTGCCAGGGACTTATTTTTCTTGAGTTATTAATTTTGAAGCTATCTATTTTACTTGTATCTAATTTTCTTTATTTTTATCTGTAATTTTTTATTCTTTCTTTTATTTTTCAGGTGGTTGAAAATTATAACGACCGGGAATTTCGACTACTGTTACGCAGTACGACGAGTATCACATAACATAAATCAAAACTTTATTTTTATCTGTAATTTTTTATTATTTCTTTCTTTTATTGTATTTGGGCCGTAACTTTCTTATACAAACTCCGATTTTTATACATTTTATATTGTCGAAATGCTGAGATCACGATCTACAACTTTCACGTTGAACATTTTTCAAAATTCGGACAAGAAGCGAGTCGAAAACGCATATCAAACTTTCGGATGAATGGTAATTCGGGACCTATCTAGAAAATTCTACACATCTCTCAAAGTTTAAAATTTTTTTAAAAAAATAAAAACTTTGCCAATTAGCAAATGGCCCTACTATATAAAAGGGGGAACTATCCCAAATCTTGAACATGTGGAGAAAGAGAGAGAGGGAGAGGAGAGAGAGCGTGAGTGGTAGAAAGAAAAGAGAAGAAGAAAGGAAGGAAAAAAAGGAGAAAAGAAAAAAAGAAAGAAGAAGCAAATAGAAGAAGATGAGCACAATGAAAGGCTTAGAGAACGAAAAAATTCAAGAAGAATAAGGTAACAAAAATTGACCCAAATCTTGGTTTGTTAATTTTGAAAGTATGGTGTGATAAATTGGAAGATGTGCCATGATAAGGATTGCATATTAGGTTAGTAGTTAAAGAATGTCATGTTGAGTAAGTTCCAACGTGGAAAGTTTTAAGATTTAGTTAAAAAAACTAGAAGCATGGATAAAGAATTATTTAGAATGACATAAGGGTTTAGAATAAGTGGAATGGATTGAAGCCTAATGAATTGTTGTTTGTGATGATTTTGATATGGAGATGTTGGTGAGATTTGGGGCAAGATGAGGTCTTAGAAAGCAAGTTATAATCCTAAAATTTAGGTCGCTCGCGACATGAACTGGGAATTTTTGTAGAAAGGGCTATGGTTTGTAAGTGCGCGACAACAAAGAAAACTTACGTCGTGACGTTCAATGGAAATTCAAGGCAGGTAATTCTGGAATCAAGCGCTCATCGCGAGAAGCGCAAGCCTTGTTGCGCGACGCGAAGGCCCCAGAATCAGCCAAAATCAGTTTAAAAACCATCCTAGTTCCACCCTAGCATGTTAGAGGCCGCTTATAGTGTTGGACAAAATGACCCATAGCGTCACTATTTGCACAGATCATTGTGTTGTTGTAGCAAATTAACTATGTGACAAGGAAATTGCACTCTCATCATTTGTGATTAGATCACCATAGATATATAAATGAAGAGAGGTCCCTATGATTAGTACCTGGACTGAGAATGATATGAGACAGTATCAGTCCCCGAAGGTTTAATCATTAAATATCCCTAGCCGTAGTATTATCGAGACTGGACATCGATAATGCGGAATAGGCTAGTATTGCACTTGTGCGCGTTTGTGAGGGCACAACGGCATAGTTCTCATATATATAAGTATTGGATACTTATGCAAGTGCGATAGGAGGTCGTGTTTCACCGATGGTACGGGAAACAGCTTCGCTCTGGATAGACCCCTCGGAATCCCATTGGTATTATGACTATGTGTCTATGGGAGGCCGAAATCGAGGTAGGTGTGTATAGTCTTAACCTGAGACTTGCATCGCTAATACTTACGATAATCGATAAACTTTGGTCTTGGTGGTAGGGGGCTTTAACCGGTTCTGTGTACACCACTTCTGGGTTTATCAGAGAGTCGTAGTGTATTGTGGTGTGATGTCAAGATGGAAGTGTCACTTCAGTCATTTGGAGATGATGTCACGCAGGATACGGTACTAGTGCTCTTGAGTGTTGCGCAACCAATCGGGATATTGTGACCAGGTCATGTATATCCGATTATAGAGACTATGTTACCAGACATCCGACATGTGTTTCGGACGGGGCAGACACTTATCCAGCCCCAGCCCTAGCACGTGATTATCCGATACTGGGCCGATATACACAATACTACGGTATACTACGCTTGATACAGATCTATATATTCCTGTAAGAATATTTCTGGAGAATTGGGTAGGCATGGCGCTTTGCTAGAAGCCAACCTTGTCTTGTAAATCGATATAAACGTAGTACGAGGTACTTACGTGTTCGGACAGTCCGACGATCGTATTTACTGCCAACATATCCGGAGATCTCATGGGTCGCTTCCTGAAGATTCACCGATGACGTATGACTCGCACTTTGATTAATCTGGGATTAATTAGAAGAGAGAGATAGAATTAATCTGGGATTAATTCGAGAGATAATAATCTGATTAATGAGAGAGAAAATTAATCTGGGATTAATTGCGGAGATATTTTATCTGGGATAAAATATTAATTAAAGAGAGAGAACGATTAATTTGGAATTAATCGATAAAATTAATATATTCGATATATTAATCGAAATTGGATTTCGACGCGGAATTAAAATTAGATTTTAATTCGGGCGAACGAATTAATTTAGAATTAATTCGTTAGCGACGTGAATAGTGAATTCGCTAGGCGTAATCATTTAATTACGACGCGACGGAAAATTCGTTAATTTGGAATTAGCGAACCCGAGCCCGAGAGTGATTGCGAGCGCGTTCGCATTTCGAATTCGAACGCGGCACGCAAGTCACATCAAGCGTCAAATCGCTAGTCGCATCAATGTCAAATCAATTGTCACTTTGAGTGATGTGATATGACATGTTGTCACTTTATTAAAGTGACATGATGTGAATATAGAAAGTGATTGTTGGAAGTTGATAGGACTTTTGTATATATATTTTATTCATTTACTTGGTAAATGGATAAAGATATAAGTATATAAAAATCATTTTCTCTCTCTTGGAATTATATTTTTCACGTTTTTGGCAAAATATTTGTGCATTCACGTGACTCATATTTGGTTTTTGTTGTTCACATTTTGGACAAGATACACGTGACACTCTCTCATTTTTGCTTTGGTCTTCACGATTTTGGGTATAAAAAACATAGTGAGCCAAAAAACTTCATCTTTCTTCCTCTTCCTCTTCACGGCTCACTGCCGATTCTTCTTCATTTTGTTCTGGTTTGACGAGCTTTAGAGAAGCAAGATGAAGATGAACTAGTGCTAGCACACCTTGAGCATACATAGGTGATAGGGAAGCTTCTTTGAGCTTGGAAGCTTGAAGCTTTGAGCTTCAATGGAGCTCATGCATGGCCGAATCTTGGAGCACAAGATGATCAAAACCGAGCAACCCCACAGTTTTTGGAAGCCATTGCCGAGCTTGATGGAGCACCAAAACGCACCTTGTTCTTCAAACATCAAAACCGAATTCAATGTGAGTTGATTCCGCCACCTCTTTGATGTGTTCATATGTGTTTTTTATGCATTGTTTGTGATCTTGTGGACTTGATTGAACTCCAACATTGGTATCTAGAGCCATTGATGCATGAAATCCGAAATTAGGGTTCTTGAGTAATTTGGGGCTTTTTGATTTTGGCTTGATTCTGACAAATTGATTGTTCAAGAATGCTTATATATGATCTAATTTGAGATATATGTAATCAATTTGACAAAAAAAATTCATTGGATTGATTTTCCCCAATTTGCAAATTTTGGTCAAAACTTTAATTTGGGTAAACTCGATTTAGGCATGATTTGGTTGAATTGTTTGATGCATTATGCTTGAATGAGGTTGAATTGAAGTTGTGCATGATCAATTTCAAGAAAATTGGATTAGATCAATTTTCCCCAATTCTTAGGTTGAACATGAAACTTGAAATTGGGTAAAATGTGTTTAAGCATGTTTTAATTGAATTGGATGTTTAAGTATGCTTAGAACATGTTTAATTGAGATTGTGTGTGATCAATTTCATGAAATTGGATTGGATTCAATTTTCCCCAAATTGGAGGCTTGGCCGAAAATGGAATGAACCCTAATGTCTTGGTAATTTTGTTTTGTTTGATCATTGGATGACTTAAAACAATTGGTTAATGTTGTTTTGAAGTTCAATTGGATTGAATTTTGATTTGGAACATTTTTCCCTTTTAAAGTGGCTTGGCCGATTTTAAAGAACATGAAATTCTTTGTGATTTTGTTGTTTTAATTCATTGGATGAATTGAATTGATTTGGGAAATTAAGATTGTGGACTCAATTGGATTGAAACCGAATCGAATTGAAAAACCCCTAATTGCCGAGACTTGAAAGCATGTTAATTGGGTTTGATTTTAATTGAATTGTGTTGGACACTATTTGGTTGTTAAAGTGCATGATTAATTAGGCTAATTGATATTTTAGAAATGTTAATTGGGTAATTGATTGTGTATTACACTTAGGTTAATTAATTGTGAAATTTGGAATTTTATAAGTTAATTAATTTGGGCTTGATTTTGGAAATTGGGCTTGTTAGGTTGTAATTGGGCTTTTGGGCTTTGTTGTAACAAAGTTGGGTTTAGGCAAAATTGGTTGGATCCAATTAGGCCCAAAACCGAATCCAAAAGGTCCAATTATGATTAATGGACCTTAATTATTTAATTGGGCCTAATGGGCCAAAATTAATTTAAAGGCTTATGGGGTAACTCCCGGATTGGATTTTGGTTGTTCGGTTTGACCCGAGTTGACCAAAAGTCCACGCCTATAGAAATTAATTAAAAGCCCATTGGACTTTAATTAAATAAAACATTAGATGTTAATCGGGCTTTGAGACCCGTTGCGATTAAATTTGGAATTTAAGTCGTAAAGGTTCGTTAATAAAAGTGTAATATTTAATTTAGAATTAAATAATGAATTAGAATTAAATACGTATTAAATTGGATTTAATTATGTAATTTAATTTAATTCGTAGAAATTGTACTTTGAGTACGTGTTTGCAAAACGAGTTTGACTCGAACAAAAATCAAATCTTTGTTTGAACATTGGATGATCACTAATAATCAAGATTAATTAATTTGATTGATTGATTGATAACATGCTTGTATGAATACATGGTTGTGATGTTTGAATAATGTATATCGGATGGATATTAGTCGGGTTGGGCGATTTTGGAAATTGTAATAAATTTGATTTATTAAATTGGACCTGCGTGTCCAGCCTTATCTCCTATTTCTTTGTATTCTCTTCTCACCTATTCCCCTCCATGTAAAAGAGGTTTCTTTAGAAGTGTAGTGTAAGGGGGTAGAAGTAATACAAGTGCTAGCGGGAGAGAGAAAGTGAGAGATTTGATCTAGGATCAATGTAAAATATCCATCCGCATATCATTATTATTTTATTTCATACTCGCTTTATTATGTGTTTAGAATGCATGCTTAAGGGTGTATGATGATGAGACCTTAACAAAGATAATTAAATTGGTAGCCAATTTGCACGCGAAAAACCCTCGTTAAATATCATGCGTTTTTCCTTCCATTGAGTGATTCTTACTCAAGATCCGAGATTGGCAGGGGTTTTGTTGGCCAAAGTCAAGCCCTTGTCCATCAAAGATGTGTTTTAATCACGAGGCTTTGTTCCATATCGGTGTCGTGTCCAAGTTGTGGTTTGTTGGCCAAAGTCAAGACCACTTCTTGTCCATGACATTGATTACGAAGCTTCCATGTCAATGGGTCGCGCTTGACTGGAATCATTAGGTTTGTTGTGCCAAAGCCAAGGCCTAGTTGATTCAGAGGAGGAAATAGGTTAGGGTATACTTCGATGTATAGGCATATATAAGATATGTTTGGGACTTGGATGTCCACCTACTGGATCTAGGAGTTGGATGAGATCCAATTGATCTTCGAGATCTACCTAGTTAATTATCATACAATTTGTTGGCCAAAGTCAAGATTGTGTGATATTTAACGGGATCCTAGCCCACTAGGAAACACGGTTTCCCGAGTACTCGACAGAGGGTTAGAGGCTCGACGAAAAATAGTGGGAGGCAAGTATTGAATTTGCAACATTCGTTCGAATACTCGCTAAACACGCTCATTTATTTTATTTCGTCATTAGATTAAATGTTAGTTAGACTAATATTTAAATTGTTGTTTTAATAAACAGTTGGACTGTATTATACTTGATTATATATAATTGGATTATATTAATCAATATATTTGAATTAATTAATTTCAGTTTACAGTTGATTTTATAATTGGATTATAGTAATCAATGTAATTGAGGTTAATTAATTTGGATTATATTTGATTATATAGTTGGACTATTATAATCATTATAATATATAAAGTACCACTAATCGTTGATTAAATAGTTGGACTATTGTAATCAAGATAAAATTGAAAAGTTGGATATTTAAAATATAATCTAGGATTAAAATATTTTAAATGATTTAATTTTCAAATTGGGAATAAATAATAGGTTACTTTATTTGATAAAATAACTTATTATACCTTAAGCCCAAAATTAAGCAAGATAAGTAGAGCATAAAATCTTTGGAAGATTTTTGTGATGATGACTTTAATGCTTAATTTAATATACTTGTCATAAATCTATTTTGGATTTAAGAAGTATTAAAATTGCAATTTATAATTCTTGGAGAATTAATTGACTATTCATGTAAAGTCAAAGTTTGCAATTGGGCATGTAGCACGAGGTGCACATTCCTTTCAATATTCTAAAAACCCAAGGCTTGGCCTAAGGTTCCTAAAATATTGAAAAGGATAATTGACATATCCCAAAGTGACTACCATTTGGATATGGAAGACACGAAGGAATTAAAGAAAGGGCGAGGCTCTAACTTTAAAAATGTTTGTCTTAGTTATGTTCACAGCTAGTATTGAAATTAGATTTTAAATACTTAGTGTGGTACATAAAATATATGTATTGATATTCAGAATCTGCTTTGAGCAGGATACTGACTTCAAGCTGAGATTCCTCTGCGAATCGGAAACGGGACGAAAGTCGCTGTTTCGACCGTAGATACCTAAGTTTAGGAACTAACCTGGGGTGTGTACTTAAATTAGGAACTGTTATAATGTAACTAGTTTGACTAGAACATTATCTCTTTATCAGTGTTTAACCCGTTGCGGGTGAACCTTTATATTATAAAACACTAAAGTGTTTTATTATATAAAGATGATACTGAGATAAATACATTAGATGTAAATAACAGAATTTATATTTTGAATATAAATAAAAATCTCAAACATATAAATGACAAATAAATAGCTCAAATTGATTTGATCAATAGAGACTTATTTATGGCATTGTTGTCTAGGACACAATTAAACGAGACATGTCAGTTAGACGGTGTGTCCGAACTAAAACCGAATTTTGTTGGACATGATAAGGTTTATCACGAGTCGCTCTGAGCTATCATTTCCTTCAAACAGGATATGTATTAACAGTGCAAAACTTATTTAGAATAAGGTTCCATATAAATCTGTTTGACAGATATCATATAGGATATGAACAGGAAAGAAACGAGGTTTCTCATTCCTGATAATTTGGGTATGCCAGGCATAAAGTTTGGATGATACCAAACTAAGAACCCAAATTGGATAAGTGCCAATATAGGTTATCCTAAGGGAAACCATAAGTATAGTACTTATAAATCTCACATGAGAACAATGTGATTGTTGCTCACCATGCGGTTTTCCTGAGAGGAATACCGATATGCAGTGGTCAGTGGGAGGATAGTGATACTCGATGAAAATCGAAGTAATACTGTTCTAGGCACAAGGTCCGTAATGGAACACAAATAGTTCATCAATGATGAATCTATACCATTAATCTTCAAATACACAAGAAAACGCGTAGATCGAGAGAGTCAGAAAACAACCTGGGGTATGGGTTTCTGATCTCACCTCATAAAGATTTAATCTTTTAAGGTACACCAATGATTAGTATGAGGTAGTGATACAAGGTATCGACTCCCTATTATGGCAAAGTGCCATGAATCGAAAATGGATTCCATGTTTAACAACTATTTTGGATACTAGTGGTACCACAAGGCATTGTGCCTATGGTACATTAAACGTCTTCAAGGAAGACATACGTAGGCAACATACCAACGTACAAAGCTGGGCTTTTGACGGAAAGGTATCGTTATCAACATTGTGTAATAACGGTTCAACCTTTTACCTGTTGCCATGGTAAATCCATTTTGAAGATGCTTGTTGATAACTGTATATTTCATTTATGAAATATGTCAGTTACAAATCAAAATCGCTTTCCTGAAAAGGAAACCTTTTGGAGAATGTTTATAACATTCTGACGATTTTGTATAACCGACAAACAAGGTTTGCGGATATTCAATCCATGTTTGGATTGAAGCAAGCATGAGGTTCTTGGAACTGACGTTTTGAAATAATCATAATGGTTTATGATTTGACTCAAAACGAAATAATTCTTGTGTATATAAGGAGGTTAGTGGGAGAGGGCACTGACAATGAAATTCCCATAAAACAATCGGTGAAAGCTTGGCTTTCATAGAAATTCTCCGTAGAATTCTGGGGAGTAACAACCTTTTATTCAAGGAATAAAGATCTACTGGGCTAGATTTGGAGTTGGTAACACTCTCTGAGAAATTGTACATTTAAAATGTACTTGTATTGGTGTCTCATACGCTTTGAGCATATGGAGTCACAATCGGGTCAATCCAAGTGATAGTCACTGGATTGAAGATTAAGAACATCTGTTAGTATCTGAGAGAACTAAAGATGTTGTCTTAAACTATGGAGATGGAGAACTTGAAGTGACTGGGATCACTGCTGCAAGTTTCCAAACCGGTAAATACTGCGGTACTATAAAGTTTGAACACTGGGACAGTGAGCTGGAAATCTTCCGAGCAAGATAACTGTTGCCGAATTAACAACAAATGCGGATTATTGCTGCAGCTGAGGCAGCAATAGAAGCCATTTGGATCGATAATAAATCTAATTAGATTAGATATAGTTCTGTTAGCAGCTGAGCTAGGCGTCAGCACAGGCTAAAGAATTAAAGGTCTCATCGACGATCCAGATATATACTTCTATATCATCTGATTCGTTCGGATCATACATCGTGGCGATGTGATGATCGTGTAAATCGCGTCAGACGATAATTAAGCAAATCCGCTGACGAAAACCTTTCCTCAGCAATTTGAGCGAACCGTACATAGTTCGGGTGTAGACACTTGAGTGACTGGCTATGTGCCAAGTGGGAGATTGTTGGACAAAATGACCCATAGCGTCACTATTTGCACAGATCATTGTGTTGTTGTAGCAAATTAACTATGTGACAAGGAAATTGCACTCTCATCATTTGTGATTAGATCACCATAGATATATAAATGAAGAGAGGTCCCTATGATTAGTACCTGGACTGAGAAATATGAGACAGTATCAGTCCCCGAAGGTTTAATCATTAAATATCCCTAGCCGTAGTATTATCGAGACTGGACATCGATAATGCGGAATAGGCTAGTATTGCACTTGTGCGCGTTTGTGAGGGCACAACGGCATAGTTCTCATATATATAAGTATTGGATACTTATGCAAGTGCGATAGGAGGTCGTGTTTCACCGATGGTACGGGAAACAGCTTCGCTCTGGATAGACCCCTCGGAATCCCATTGGTATTATGACTATGTGTCTATGGGAGGCCGAAATCGAGGTAGGTGTGTATAGTCTTAACCTGAGACTTGCATCGCTAATACTTACGATAATCGAGAAACTTGGTCTTGGTGGTAGGGGGCTTTAACCGGTTCTGTGTACACCACTTCTGGGTTTATCAGAGAGTCGTAGTGTATTGGGTGTGATGTCAAGATGGAAGTGTCACTTCAGTCATTTGGAGATGATGTCACGCAGGATACGGTACTAGTGCTCTTGAGTGTTGCGCAACCAATCGGGATATTGTGACCAGGTCATGTATATCCGATTATAGAGACTATGTTACCAGACATCCGACATGTGTTTCGGACGGGGCAGACACTTATCCAGCCCCAGCCCTAGCACGTGATTATCCGATACTGGGCCAATACACAATACTACGGTATACTACGCTTGATACAGATCTATATATTCCTGTAAGAATATTTCTGGAGAATTGGGTAGGCATGGCGCTTTGCTAGAAGCCAACCTTGTCTTGTAAATCGATATAAACGTAGTACGAGGTACTTACGTGTTCGGATAGTCCGACGATCGTATTTACTGCCAACATATCCGGAGATCTCATGGGTCGCTTCCTGAAGATTCACCGATGACGTATGACTCGCACTTTGATTAATCTGGGATTAATTAGAAGAGAGAGATAGAATTAATCTGGGATTAATTCGGAGAGATAGAATTAATCTGGGATTAATTCGATGAGAGAGAAAATTAATCTGGGATTAATTGCGGAGATATTTTATCTGGGATAAAATATTAATTAAAGAGAGAGAACGATTAATTTGGAATTAATCGATAAAATTAATATATTCGATATATTAATCGAAATTGGATTTCGACGCGGAATTAAAATTAGATTTTAATTCGGGCGAACGAATTAATTTAGAATTAATTCGTTAGCGACGTGAATAGTGAACTCGCTAGGCGTAATCATTTAATTACGACGCGACGGAAAATTCGTTAATTTGGAATTAGCGAACCCGAGCCCGAGAGTGATTGCGAGCGCGTTCGCATTTCGAATTCGAACGCGGCACGCAAGTCACATCAAGCGTCAAATCGCTAGTCGCATCGATTGTCAAATTACTTATCACTTTGAGTGATGTGATATGACATGTTGTCACTTTATTAAAGTGACATGATGTGAATATAGAAAAGTGATGTTGTGGAAAGTTGATAGGACTTTTGTATATATATTTTATTCATTTACTTGGTAAATGGGATAAAGATATAAGTATATAAAAATCATTTTCTCTCTCTTGGATCATTTGTTCACGTTTTTGGCAAAATATTTGGTCATTCACGTGACTCACTTCATTTGGTTTTTGTTGTTCACATTTTGGACAAGATACACGTGACACTCTCTCATTTTTGCTTTGGTCTTCACGATTTTTTGGGTATAAAAAAATATGTGAGCCAAAACCTTCATCTTTCTCTCCTTTCCTCTTCACGGCTCACTGCCGATTCTTCTCATTTTGTTCTGTTTGACCGAGCTTTAGAGAAGCAAGATGAAGATGAACTAGTGCTAGCACACCTTGAGCATACATAGGTGATAGGGAAGCTTCTTCTTGAGCTTGGAAAGCTTGAAGCTTTGAGCTTCAATGGTGCTCAACAATGGCCGAATCTTGGACGCACAAAGATGATCAAAACCGAGCAACCCACTGCGTTTTTGGAGGCAAAACCGAGCATGATGGAGCACCAAAAAGCACCTTTGTTCTTCAAACATCAAAACCGAATTCAATGTGAGTTGATTCCGCCACCTCCTTTAATGTGTTCATATGTTTTTTTTATGCATTGTTTGTGATCTTGTGGACTTGATTGAACTCCAACATATAGGTCTTGTATTAGTCGGATATATACCTTATATCAAGACCAAGATGATAAGCCTGTAGATAAAAACATATTGAGTCTTTATAAGCTGAATAAGATTGAAGCCATTTACAACGTATATGCTAATCAAGTTTTCGATCATAGAATATCCACATGAACCACAATCTTCTCGATGAAGAGATTCAATGCCAGCCAAATTTCAAATCTGTGAGTGGACACTATTCCTTAAATTGATTTTCATTTTATATTTTTAATCTCAGAACTTTTACGCACTTAAGGCGTTAGCCGGTTTTATTACAGTTGGTTATGAAAAAGTATGTTTTAAGAAATGTTTTAGAAAAGAAATTTTAAAAGCTTGTGGTTTATGATTTTCGAGGCATGATGGAGTTTTAAGAAAAGAGTTTTAAATCAGTTAAAACTCGGTACTTTACATGTCTGTAAATTCTGTCTAGAAGGTAAAATGACCAAGAGATCTTTTACTGGAAAAGGGATAAGAGCCAAAGAAACACTTGAGCTAATACATTCGGACTTTTGTGGACCGATGAATGTAAAAGCCCGAGGTGGTTTTCAATACTTCGTCACTTTCATTGATGATTATTCTAGATATGGGTATGTTTAACTAATGCAGCATAAGTCAGATACATTTGAAAAGTTTAAAGATTATCGTGATGAGGTTGAGAACTAGTTAGGTAAAAGCATCAAAATTCTACGATCAGATCATGAAGAAGAATACCTTGATAGAGATTTCGAGTATTATTTGAGCATGGAATTGTTTCACAGCTCACAGAACCTAGAACACCACAACAAAATGGTGTTGCAGAAAGGAGAAATCGGACCCTACTAGAAATGATGAGATCAATGTTTAGTTATAGCACTCTACCTAGTTCATTTTGGGGGTATGCATTGCAAACTACAATTTATATCTTGAATGTAGTTCCTTCTAAGTCTGTTTCTAAGACTCTCTTAGAGTTGTGGAATCGTCGTAAAGCTAGTTTGTGACATTTCCGCATATGGGGTGTCCGGCACATATGCTAATGAACAAGACTACCACGTTGGAACCACAATCACATGTGTGCATATTTGTAGGCTATCCTAAGGAAACTATGGGTGGATTCTCTTATAGTCTAAAAGATAATAAAGTATTTATGTCGACAAATGCGATGAGGACTATATGAGAGAGTTCAAACCTCGATGTAAAGTGTTACTTGAGGAGTTACTTGCCGGTACGACCAGTACACCATTTTCAAATGTTGACAAAGACATATCACCTTCTACATCTGAAAGTCAGATGTAAGTTTATCATGATACCATACCACTTAGACGTAGATAGAGGGTTGTACGACAACCTGAATGCTATCTATTAAATGGTGAGGTGCAAGTTGTTGCATCTTATGATGGTATAGATTATCCATTGAACGCTATCTACGATATGAGAGGTGAGGCACCTTGTATGATGATATCATATATGACTGGACTCAGATAAATACAAATTTCTTTTAATATCCGTTAACCGAAGAAATTCATTTTATCTAATAGATGGTCATATATGGATTCGATCTTAATCCTGAGTGTACTACGAACTCCTGCATGACAGGCTATGTCCTTTGATTTATTATGGTGAGGTTGGTGTTGAATTCCCGGCCAATAACTACGTATTTTGGGGATATGGTTTGGTGTGTAGCTGGGAACGTTTTACATAGATATGGAATTCACTCATTCTTACGAGAAGCAGAAGAATATCTTTTTTAAGAATTGATTCGGGACTTGAATAAATTGAGTGCTCAACTTTTCTATTACGAATAGAAAGTTTTATATTCATAATTGTTATTAATTAATTGTTCATTATAGAATCAATGATGCTAATAGATAAAATATTTAGAGGGGTTTAACGGACTTTTGACCCGGCTCTATTTATAGATATTCGTGAAGGGCTATATCCATATGTAATGATTATATCGATGGACAACAAAGATGTTTGGTTTTATTTTATCCATCTACGGTAACAACAGTTCAACTTCGAGTTTTTAGTGGAATAACGCGGAGTTAATAATTCTTAATATTTGATTAAAAAGTTTAATTAATATTTCAGAATTATTGGAGCTCGGAACCTTAGGTCCATTTGGTCCCCGTGCTAGCTCGATTAACTGTAGCAAACCTAATATAATTAGATTGTCTAATTATATGCTCACTTTAATATTTATATACTATTAATGAGATTAATAATATTTATTATCACAAATGAAAACTATGTTAAATTAGTTTAACTTAATGTTTTCTAGAATTCTTTAATTATGAGATAATCACGTCTTGATTTTGAGATAACCAAATTAGTAATAATTATGAGATAATTACTACAACGTAATTGAAGGTAAATATATCATTATTAAGATATTGATTTTATTTACCATTGGAGACAAAGCCATATGGCTTACCATGTCATGCAAGCAATTATGTCTATTAGGTGGCTTGTATACACCTAATATATTTGTCATTAGCTAATGCATTTTTTATTTTGGTATGGCCTCTACATTTATATGTTTTCCATTGAAAGAAAGCATTAGATGCTTAATGACAAAGTCCTTGTCTTTAAAATATCATTTCTTATGCTTTAGTATGGCATTCACATTTTTTTGTTGGCCATTACAAGAAAGCATTAGATGCTTAATGACAAGGTTAGTTGGCTTGTGTAAGATAATATAAACTCTATCATGTCTCTCACTTCTAAGGTTAACACTTTGATTCATTCACACAAGTGTTGTGAGAAAGAAAAGAGAGAAGAACTTCAAATATTCACAAGTGTTGTGAGAGTATTTGAAATTCCAAAAGCCAAACACCATTGTGACATTTTGATTTTCTAAATTTTTTAGAGATTTTATCTTTGTGAGTGAAGCCCACACTTCGGTTTATTGGTTTCAAGTCAAAGTTCAGATATCGAGTCGTTGGACACCAAAGGATTGATTTCGGCTACTACAACAAAGGGAGAAGGTAAAGAAAATTTTAAAGATCCATACCGTACCTGGTCCCACCACAAGCAACTTCCACCGCGCTAAAGAAAGTCATTTCTGGGACTGTTTCGGTTTTTGCACTCCTATTCGGGGCTTTTCGGGGACTATTCCGGGACTGTTTTGGGCTTGAAATTTTTTTCAAAACAGTAGTAAAATTTCAGTGGTATTACTGGTCACATTCGACAACTCAAAGGGGATTGGCATAAAAATTTTTTAAGTCCAATCTGTGTGCCTAATCTGCTTTCGCTGTGCAAGGAAAGTGTTTCCTACACAAACATCCATGTAAGGCTTACATCACCCACATATAAGCACGATACTGCAAACCTCATGTTTATCATTGGTTCGGCATGCCGAAGTGCTTGATAGTGGATCTTCTTCCTTTTTTTTTTACAAGATCGAGTCGTTATTCCATCACTTCACTAACTTTCTTTTTGCAGTACTTGATCATTTTTTATTAGTGCTTGAAGGCTCATAAGCCTCGTTTACTTTTATGTTTCTAGTAGAGTTTCTTCCCGTGTATGTGATTGTGCCTCCGTGGGCTCACTCCAAATCCTATTCCCATTGTTATAAGTATAAAAATATATCTCCTGATAGCCTCCAGTGAGTCTTCATCTGAACCAATAGCCTCAATTCTTCATCTAAGCCTCGGTCTCGGGCACTTTGTCATGGACTCGTCCTTATCAAGACTTTAGACCCACAGTTTGGTAAGTGCAAATGCTTTTCTACCCTTCTTCATATTTCAAAGTTCCTCGGGTCTGAATATCACCATAAATATATGTCCCCTAGTTTTCAGTATCAACGAGTTGGTGAGTTAATGCCGGTAACTTCAATAATGGTGTGGTTGGCCCTCCGTCTTTGCATCTTGCCTCGTTAATTTCCACAATGCCATGTCCTCGGGTCATTAAAGTACATGTATCGCCAAAAGATTCTTTTTGTGATGATTGTCATCTCCACCGTTGGTTTGAGTTTCTAGGGTTTTTTAAGCCGCCTATTGGAAGTTGTGTAACCATCATGATCTTTCTTAAATACCCGTCACAACCTTATAGGGATTCATTTATTTTGTCACTCCAAGATTCCATATGCGCGCATTCATGGATTGCGTGTCGAATCCAAGGACAGTTGAATCCCAACCAAATGGTTGCTCCAATCCTGTCATTCTATTTGATTTCAACGTGTGATATTCTCATTACACGAGACAGTGATCCTGTAAAATTCTGCAAATCAAACGACCAAGATAAACCCGAGCAGCTTATTTAAAGGCTGCTCCACTCCATACCATTCTTTTCTTATTTCGTCTTCTCAAAGGAAATATCTAGACTCCCCTATTTTTGTGCAATTTGAGCTCTCATATTCTTCAATAGTTTCACATCAACTTCTTCACTCTTAAACAACTAAGTCCCTTACCGATTCCTTCTCTCATTGTTTATGTTTCTGCTTTCAATAATGGTGATAGAATGCATGCACTGGATGTTTATATTTTGTTGCTTGTTTCTGGGGTTTTTTGTGATGATGGTAACACGATAGGTGGGTTTACTTATGTGGGTGCATTTTTTTTGTTTGGGTGTATATACGGGTGTGCGTTTTCTGGGTTTAAGGGTGAAAGTCATGTGTTTCTAGATTTTTCTTTGAAAACTTACTGTTTGGTCATTTATAGCGCACTTAGAGCTTTTTTATGTTTAGTCACTTGGTAGAGATGATGATGATAACCCTAGTTTTAGCATGCTTCACTAACTGAGATTGTGAACTAACCTTCTACCTCGGATCATGCCTGATAGGAATGTCAGACTCCGAGTCTTCCTCCATTACTTCACTCGAAACCCTGCATACTGCCCCGCCCACTCACACGATCAAACATAGCTCGGGATCTGAAAGTCCCGTAAATTATGACACAACTCCAACCACCTTTGAAGAATAAGACCGATTTTACCACAAACAGGTTTATTTTTTACGTCAGTCTTGGATAAATGTATCATCTCAAAACTCCCAAATTGAACTGGCTTTGGATTTCCACTTTTGTCAATCTCATCGTACAAGTACCTAAGACAGAAAAAAGTTATTAAATTTAATTAAAAAAATTCAAAAGAAAATCATAATCTACATTTATCGTACTTTATCCATATATTGATTGCGCAAATTGAGACTTCCTTAAACTTGATGATTTCATTACAAATTGATTTATCCAGGAATGTTTCACGATCAATACTAAATGTTGATGTATCAAGTCTAATCTGCATAGTAAGTGGCATTGAATTCTTAACGATAATAGTAAACAATGGCAAACATTCACTACAATTTGTCTTTCTCGACCCTAAAGCTGCCCTAGTATTCTTCCTTACGATAACTTTTCTTGTTGATGGTTTGATAACCATTTTTTAATTTTTAGAAGACCCTTCTCACAATTGAGGATCTCCAAAGCTTCTTTTTTTTGCAGGAATCAATCTACAAGATCTTATTTGGGTAAATTTTGAAATAGCTTCACCATCTTACTCCAAAGCAGTTTGTTAAGGAGTGGTTTTGATTAATTTAGTAGGAGTCATCAATTTACTCTTCACACTTTTTGATGAATACTCCACTGATGATGGAGTGGACTATTGAAAATTAAAATGGCAAACATTAGTAATAATATTTTTAAATAAAAGAAAAGTAATATTCCTATAACCAACTGTTGACGGCTGATTTCGGTCTCAGGGGCAATAAGGGTTTTTTACTCCTGAGACAATCCTCCCTCAATAGTGAATTTGTTTGGTTATGGGGGATCAAAATCAAACTTAGCAAAAGACATATAAATACGCCAATCGACAAGGAGATTTAACGTGGTTCGGTGGATCTTGGTCCGACCTACGTCCACGGGCACAAAAAGGATGATACTTTTATTACTCAAACACGCTTCTCAGCTCTGCTTCTTGTTTTTTACAAGTCTGATGGTAATGATTCTCTCTTAACTCTACCTTGCTCTCCCCTTATTTTTTTCTTTATGCACACTCTACCCTTCTATTTATAATAGTGTAGAAATCAGATTCCTTCTCCTACAAGAATTTCCTAGTTGAAACTATTCCTTTTTCCCATAAGGATTCATAGTCAAAACTATTCCCTTTTCCCATAAGGATTCCTAGTCAAAACTACATTTACTTTCTTTATCCTACTAGGACTCTGACTCACCAGTTTTCCTCATGAAAATATGATAACTTGTTGTCTTATCCGCAAGAATAGGGTGTCATCTTCCGGAGCACGCCTCGCCATATGCTCGGTCTTCATGAGGTCGGTCAAAATGGTCATTTGAGCTGAGAATACTGTTGTCGATCTGATAATGCCCGGTCATCTGATCTTATGTGTTCGGGTTACAGATCATAAGTGCTCGGCCCCTAACTCATGTGGTCGGGTCGGTATTAATGATCTCGATCAAGAAGGGAGTTACCCTTTTACCCCTGCCGTGCTGCTTAAATATCATAGTGCCTAAAAAACACCATCAACATCTATCCCCTAATTCTCGGCAACAACGAGTTTGTGAGTTGATGCCGGGAACTATAAAAAAAGATGGTGTGTCGATGAATCCGTCGGTGGTCACTCCAGGAACTGCAGAGAAAAATGCCTAAGCTGCAAATCTGGTCCTTCTTGCCACCTTCATGTGCTCAGTCAACGAGGATCCCGATATCTACCTGTGGAGAAAATGCTTTGCCCTTATGCTGATGACGATCGACTCGGTGGGACATAACCTGACCCCGAGCTGATAATAACATTTGGCTCTGGGGGAATGTCACCTCCCCAGACCAATAGAGGGCCGACCATGGGGGAGATGCTCTGATCCCATGCCGATGATAATTCTCTCGGTGGGACGTATCCTGACCCCGAGATGAAGAAAGACTTGGCAAAGGGGGAATATTACATCCCCAGTCCAAAGAAGCCGACTCGGTGGGACGTAACCCGACCCCGAGCTGAAAGAAAGACTTGGCTCTGGGGGAATGTTACATCCCCAGTCCAAACAAGCTGACTCGGTGGGACGTAACTCGACCCCGAGCTCAAAGAAAGACTTGGTTCTGGGGGAATATTACATCCCCAGTCCAAAGAAGCCGACTCGGTGGGACGTAACCCGACCCCGAGCTAAAAGAAAGACTTAGCTCTGGGGGAATGTTACATCCCCAGTCCAAAGAAGCCGACTCGGTGGGACGTAACCCGACCCCGAGCTAAAAGAAAGACTTGGTTCTGGGGGAATGTTACATCCCCAGTCCAAAGAAGCCGACTCGGTGGGACGTAACCCGACCCCGAGCTAAAAAAAAGACTTGGCTCTGGGGGAATGTTACATCCCAGTCCAAAGAAGCCGACTCGGTGGGACGTAACCCGACCCCAAGCTAAATGAAAGACTTGGCTCTGGGGGAATATTACATCCCCAGTCCAAAGAAGCCGACTCAGTGGGACGTAACCCGACCCCGGGCTGAATAAACCATAAGGCCTCGACGTAACAAAATCCAGCCCCGAGCCGAATACCCAAGCGACCTCGGCGGAACGAAATCCAGCCCCGAGCCGAATAAACAAGTGGCCTCGGCGGTACAAGAGCAGACCCAAGCCGGAAAGAAACATCGGTCTTGGCGGGACAAGAGCAGACCCGAGCCGGAAAGAAACATCGGTCTCGACGGTACAAGAGCAGACCCCAGCCGGAAAGAGACATCGGTCTCGGCGGTACATGAGCAGACCCGAGCCGGAATGAGACATCAGTCTCGGGGGTACAAGAGCATACCCGAGCCGGAAAGACACATCGGTCTCGGCGGTACAAGAGCAGACCCGAGCCAGAAATAAACATCGGTCTCGGTGGTACAATAGCAGACCGGAGCCGAAAAGAAACATCGGTCTCGGCGGTACAAGAGCAGACCCGAGCCGGAAAGAAACATCGGTCTCGGCGGTACAAGAGCATACCCGAGCCGGAAAGAGACATGGGTCTCGGCGGTACAAGAGCAGACCCGAGCCGGAAAGAAACATCGGTCTCGGCGGTACAATAGCAGACCTGAGCCGGAAAGACACATCGATCTCGGCGGTACAAGAGCAGACCCGAGCCGGAAAGAAACATCGGTCTCGGCGGTACAAGAGCAGACCCGAGCCGGAAAGAAACATCGGTCTCGGCGGTACAAGAGCAGACCCGAGCCGGAAAGAAACATCGGTATCGGCGGTACAAGAGCATACCCGAGCCGGAAAGAGTCATCGGTCTCGGCGGTACAAGAGCAGACCCGACCCGGAAAGAGACATCCGTCTCGGCGGTACAAGAGTAGACCCGAGCCGGAAAGACACATCGGTGTCGGCGGTACAAGAGCAGACCCGAGCCGGAAAGAAACATCGGTCTCGGTGGTACAAGAGCATACCCGAGCCGGAAAGAGACATCGGTCTTTGTGGTTCAAGAGCAGACCCGAGCCGGAAAGAGACATCGGTCTCGGCGGTACAAGAGCAGACCCCAGCCGGAAAGAGACATCGGTCTCGGCGGTACGAGAGCAGACCCGAGCCTGAAAGAGACATCGGTCTCGGCGGTACCATAGCAGACCCGAGCCGGAAAGAGACATCGGTCTCGGCGGTACGAGAGCAGACCCGAGCCGGAAAGAGACATCCGTCTCGGCGGTACAATAGCAGACGCGAGTTGTAAAATATATATCAACAAAACGGACTCGGCGGTACAAGAGCAGACCCGAGCCGTAAAACAAATATGAAAACCATTGTGTGAGCCATAACAAACAAGCATAATCAAATGTCAACCTAAGTCAGAAGAGGTTTTACTCACCTTTTTGGGGATCCGTTGCCTTTCTTGCAACTCTACGAGGGTCACTACAAGCAATACTCTTCTTAATACATCCTTTCTGCATCTCAACATTCCACGCATCTGACCGGATGACTTCCGCTATCAACTTGGTCGACCTCAAAAGCCGAATGGTCTATGTACACACTGAGATAGCCTTCTTTCACCAAGTCTTCCACCTGCTCCCGCAGGTCTCTGCACCCATTCGTGGCATGTCCCCTTACGTCATGGTAGATACAGTATGCCCTACTATTTCCCTCCTCAATCGGGAACCTCCTCAAATTAGGCTCGGCCAACAGACCTTTATCCTGGATTTCCCGAACTATCTGGTGAAATCCCTGACGATCGGTGATTTCCATCTTCTGCCATCGTCTTACTACGCGAGCTGCTTTTTGTTGAGTTCCCCACAGACGGTGCCAACTGTTGACGGCTGATTTCGGTCTCAGGGGCAATAAGGGTTTTTTATTCACGAGACAATCCTCCCTCAATAGTGAATTTTTTTGGTTATGGGGAACCAAAAGCAAACTTAGCAAAAGACAGATAAATACGCCAATCGACAAGGAGATTTAACGTGGTTCGGCGGATCTTGGTCCGACCTACGTCCACGGGCACAAAAAGGATGATACTTTTATTACTCAAACACGCTTCTCAGCTCTGCTTCTTGTTTTTTACAAGTCTGATGGTAATGATTCTCTCTCAACTCTACCTTGCTCTCCCCTTCTTTTTTTTTTATGCACACTCTACCCTTCTATTTATAATAGTGTAGAAATCAGATTCCTTCTCCTACAAGTATTTCCTAGTTGAAACTATTTTTTTTTCCCATAAGGATTCATAGTCAAAACTATTCCCTTTTCTCATAAGGATTCCTAATCAAAACTACATTTACTTTCTTTATCCTACTAGGACTCTGACTCACCAGTTTTCCTCATGAAAATATGATAACTTGTCGTCTTATCCGCAAGAATATGGTGTCATCTTCTGGAGCACGCCTCGCCATATGCTCGGTCTTCATGAGGTCGGTCAAAATGGTCATTTGAGCTGAGAATGTTGTTGTCGATCTGATAATGCCCGGTCATCCGATCTTATGTGTTCGGGTTACAGATCATAAGTGCTCGGCCCCTAACTCATGTGGTCGGGTCGGTATTAATTATCTCGATCAAGAAGGGAGTTACCCTTTTACCCCTACCGTGCTGCTTAAATATCATAGTGCCTAAAAACACCATCAACACCAACCTTTATTTTTCCAACTATTCACGGGGATTGATCCTCCATCAACTTGGCTCTAGGATAGTTGGAACTACCAACTTCAGTGTTGCTATCTTGCGTTCATATGTTCTATTTGAGCTGTCATAAATTCAAAGCTCTCTTGATACAACCTCTTTTCCTTGGCCAAATCCAAAGGATCGGGAACATGGTAGTACATGGATGATGTGATGAATTGTCATAATCCTTGCACCCTACTGCCATTGTGCAGTTTTTGAATGGCTTAACTTAAATTATCTGTTGATCCTTGTGATTGGAATGATCATTGTTTAGCTTGACGATTCAACTCGCCCTACATCAAACAGTTATCAATATCAATATTCAAGATATAATAACATAAGCAAACAGTTATATTTTGTGCAAATAACTGCAGCAAGCAGTTGCAAAAAGCATCAGCTTGTAGCTAGCAGTTGCTTCTTGCTGCTAGAGGTTTTTGCTTGCTGCAGCAACTGCTGGCAGTTGCTGCAAGTTGCAAGAAAAAAAAGGGCATGCAGTTGCTTGCAACAGCTGCTGCTTGATACAAGAAAATGCAGCATGTAGTTGCTTGCAGCAGCTGCTGGTTGGTGGCAAGAAAATACAGTTGCTTGCAGTAAGCAGTAGTCGCTGCAATAAAATGCAGCATGCAGTTACTTGCAGCAGCTGCTGTTTGCTGCAGTTGCTGTAAGTTGTTGTTTGCTACAAAAAATGTAGTGGCTTGCAGCAGCTGCTGCTTGCGGTAGTTGCATGCATCAAGCAGCAGTTGCTGCAAGCTGGGCCTTGCCGAAAGAAAATGTATCATGCAGTTGCTTGCAGCATCTGCTGCTTGCTACAAGAAAATTCACATTCACAGTTGCTGCGTGCAGTTACTCTATATACATAAACAACTAACCATTTTTTTAAAAAAAAAATTCACACAACTAATTCTTTTTAAGAATTTACTATTTTCTCAGCCATTTGCATTACTTCATGGGTGTACTTCCCATGGCAGTCAGCTCATGCCATGAACCAAACTTCACTACGGTCAGCTAGTGTTAGTAATTTCTAATATTAATTTTAAAAAAAAATTAAAATTCTTTAGTCCTACATAAAGCATCAAATGAATAACATGGTGTTGATTTTTTCTTAATACAAGTTTATATAAATTTCTACTGTGATGGCATTTCGTATTAACAAGAACTCAAGAACCCAAGATAATAAAAGATTAAAAAACTATGTTACAAGACCAAATAAATCCTATGAATGGGATTAGTTATTGTAAGAACTCAAGAACCGAGAAAATATATAACTAAATAAAATAATGATACGAGTGTGGCTATATATACCTGATTAAGCTGTCGAGCAGTGGTGGAAGAAAACGTGAGGCACAGATAGAGAAAAACGACAGCCCATTTAGACCAAGTTGGCATTTATCGGAACAAAAGCCAGACATGTAGTCTGGGACAGTGGCGCCGTAGAGCAGTGATGTTATAACGCCAAAAGTTTAATAAGGGCATTTTAGTTTTTTCCCTTAAAATTCTCGGTGAAACAGGTCAAATTGTCAAAATTTGAATTTTCAAAATATGGACTAAAATGATACAAATTTGAATTTTTGACTTTTTTACGAGAATCTTAGGCTTGGGGGGTTCATTCCGTGTTTGACTAAAAATTCAGGGGTTGGAATGTTATTTTCTACTGAGGCATCACGTGGCCTAATAAGAGTCTGCCACATGGCGCCTCCATTGCTTTCAAAAGCAACCTCTTCCTCATGCCATTTTCGAACCAGCTCTCTCTCTTTCCCCTTTACATTACTCTCTCCCTGTCAGCCGCCATCAAGCGACGGTCCACAACGAAGCCACCATCACCAGCTTTCTAACACCGCCGGTGGTGTAGCCATGATGGAGATATGGACGGGTGAAGTTCCAAGCTCACTCACCATTTCCTCAGCACGCGCCGCCAACACTACTCCTCTACCATCATCGCCGGTGATTGAAGCCTACCCGGGTAATTTTCGTTCAAATTCCATTGACCCCGTCTTGATACGACACCGTTTGAGAGATTTCACTTTTCTGGGTTTTGGAGGTTCAGGTTTCGCGCCGAAATACAAACTCTGACTGTTTGAATAATGATCCGGACGTACCAGACTATAGCCTTCAATGATACGAGAGTTTTGGTATACATATCCACCATTAAAAGCCTATGATTATCAGGTCCGATTTTCAAAATGGGCTCAGCGTGCCTCAAAAGGTGTGCCAGCGGGTTCCAGAACATAACGTCGCTAGTTTTCTGCTCATTATGTTGTTTGGACGCATGGAGTAATTTTTTTGTGATCGACTATGCACTTTGAGCGTCTGGTAGAGGTAGGGATTCAGTTTCACACCTTAACTGTAATTTTTATTTATTTATTTATATCATTATTTTATGCATATAAAAATGTGTTTAATATTATCCATGTTTTTTATGAATATAAATGGCATGTCAAGCGGCACAATGCAACCATTTTGCGTTTAATATATTTGTTTTTACAAATATCTATATGGTAATATAATTTTTTAGTAACTACTTTAATAGAGGCTGCCTTTAAATTAGGACAGGCATGGATTGGTAATGAAATTTAAAATTGGATATGTATAAAATTGGTATATGTGTAGCCCAGTTGTGACGCACATCTTGGATATTATATTGCCATGTTGTGGTATTTGCTTGCGTGCAACCTCATTTTGGCCTACCTTATATACCCCGATTGTTCTGTTACGGAAGCTGTTAGATGGTCCCGAGTGGCACTATTTGGAAGGTGATGACGGGTCCCTGGGTGTAAGTCTCGTTGCGGCATCTGAGGAAGAATGTTTCACAGAATTAACATCAATCTCCACTTTCTCCAAGAGGACCTCAATGAGGTATAAGAGGATAAACATCTTTGAGTGGATCAAGGAGTCGGGCGAGGTCAACGCAATCTTACAACGATTCTAAAGCTCGTATTCCCATGTCTCAATCATCAAGATATCATTCTCAATACCATCCCCAGTTTCGACCTCAGGGTCTAGGTTTCCAGCAGTGTCAGGATTCACGCCAGACTTAGCAGGTTCCAAGCAGTCAGGGCAGTTGTAATTTCCAAGATCATAGAGAAGCTTCGAGCAGTAGTCAACCAAGAAATCACTAGAAGAACAAAGGAAAAGGGAAGCGCATAGAAAGGATTTTACAGTGCCATGTTCAGATAGCAGAGAAGCCCCCACCATTAATGTTGTGGTTGACGGTGCAAATCTTGTCTCTCATACCTCGGCTCATATTTATTTCACTCAGTGGGTATGTAATCATTCATATATGCATCATTTATTTCTTTAATCGGCTTAGAGAACGAGCATTTTAGTCCGCCCTTAATTTTTCATCTTCCAATGGGTAGTATTTCTGTAGTTTCTATTGTGTACAAATCTTGTCGTGTGATTTTTGGCCATCATAGGTTGACAGCTGATTTGATTGTGATACTTATGAGCCAATTTGATGTAATCATTGGTATGGACTGGTTATCTAAATACCTAGCAGTAGTGGATTGCTACAATAAGAAAGTTACTCTCTATTTGAAAGGTGTGGGAGTTGTGGTATTCCAAGCTAGTTCAGTTGTGGGATCAACCAGCCCTCTTTTTAAGGCATGTATGGGGGAAAAAGAAATTTGGGGTGTTTTGGATATTTATACTCGATGGAGGGTACATCTGTTACAGCTCGACAAACTCTATTCGTATCAGTGGTAAATGACTTTATTGATGTATTCCTAGATAAGTTGCCTAGACTACCACCTAATCGGGAGGTAGAGTTCTATATCGATTTAATTCTTGACACATCTATAATTTCTGCACCTCTGTATCGAATGGTGACTGTGTTGGAATTCTCTAAGGTCCCAAGGATCAATAATCAAGCAAGAAACACATGTGAATACAAGAAGAAATATAGCGGAAACATACTTACAACGATCGATTGAGATGCGACGAAGAACATTTCAAGCTCTCATCCATTGATGGTCTCGGCAGTGGGCTGCTCAACATGTGGACTGCATGGCAGTGGGCTGTTGTGCTCCACCAAGAATGGCCATGGATGTCTTCAAAGCTCCAAGCTCCAAGTGGTGATTCCATGCTCATGTGTTCAATTCCCTATCACATATGTATTTCCTCTTTTGAGTGCTAGCTCTTGGTGATTTTTGCCACAAAATCACCATCTCCATCTTCCTTATTCTCTCGGCATAACCAGAAAATTTGAGAGGGAAATGGTCCAAGTGTTGGATAATATGACCCATAGCGTCACTATTTGTACAGATCACGGTGTTGTTGTACAAATTAACTATGTGACAAGGAAATTGCACTCTCATCATTTGTGATTAGATCACCATAAATGTATAAATGAAGAGAGGTCCATATGATTAGTTCTTGGATTGAGATGATATGAGACAGTATAAATCCCCGAAGGATTAATCTTTAAATATCCCTAGCCGGAGTATTATAGAGACTGGACATCGATAATGCGGAATATGCTAGTATTGCACTTGTGCGCGTTGTGAGGCACAACGGCATAGTTCTCATATATATAGTATTGGATATTTATGCTAGTGCGATAGGAGGTTGTGTTTCACCGATGGTACGGAAACAGCTTCGCTCTGGATAGACCCCTCGGAATCCCATTGGTATTATGACTATGTGTCTATGGGAGGCCGAAATCAGGGTAGGTGTGTATGGTCTTAACCTGAGACTTACATCGCTAATACTTACGATAATCGATAGACTTTGGTCTTGGTGGTACATGGCTTTAACCGGTTCAGCGTACACCACTTCTGGGTTTATCAGAGAGTCGTAGTGTATTGGGTGTGATGTCAAGACGGAAGTATCGCTTCAGTCATATTGGAGATGATGTCACGCAGGATACGGTACTAGTGCTCTTAAGTGTTGCGCAACCATTGGGATATTATGACTAGGTCATGCATATCCGATTATAGAGACTAGTTACCAGACATCCGACATGTGCTTCGGACGGGGTAGACACTTATCCAGCCCCAGCCCTAGCACGTGACTATCCGATACTGGGCTGATATGCACAATACTACGGTATACTACGCTTGATACAGATCTATATATTCCTGTAAGAATATTTCTGGAGAATTGGGTAGGCATGGCGCTTTGCTAGAAGCCAACATTGTCTTGTAAATCGGTATAAAAATAGTACGAGGTACTTACGTGTTCGGATAGTCGGACGACCGTATTTACTGCCAACATATCCGGAGATCTCATGGGTCGGTTCCTGAAGATTCACCGATGACGTATGACTCGCACTTTTATTAATCTGGGATTAATTGGAAGAGAGAGAAAATTAATCTGGGATTAATTCGATGAGAGAGAAAATTAATCTGGGATTAATTACAGAGATATTTTATCTCGGATAAAATATCGTTAAAGAGAGAGAACGATTAATTTGGAATTAATCGATAAATTAATATATTCGATATATTATAACGAAATTAGATTTCGTCGCGGAATTGAAATTGGATTTTAATTCCGGCGAACGAATTAATTTAGAATTAATTCATTAGCGACGTGAATAATGATTTCGCTAGGCGTAATCATTTAATTACGACGCAACGGAAAATTCGTTAATTTGGAATTAGCGAACCCGAGCCCGGGATTGTTTGCGAGCGCATTCGCATTTCGAATTCGAGTGCGGCACGCAAGTCAAATCGAGCGTCAAATTGCTAGTCACATCAAGCGTCAAATCAAATGTCACTTTGAGTGATGTGACATGTTGTCACTTGATTTGAGTGATTGATGTAGAAGTTGAAAAAGCAACATTTGCTTTTACTTTTTGACTTTAGCATTTAATGAAAAGTAAAAAGAATTGGTAAATGGTTTTATTAATTTTAGAAATTATAAAAACTAATTACATTTTCTTTTTCTTTCTCTCTCTCCACTCTCCTTTTACGCATCTCTTCCTCTCCCTCTCTTTTCCCTCCTTCTCATATACGGCTTTGAGCCATTCTTTTCTTCTGGTTTTTGCCGATTGAAAACGAGAAGCAGTGAGATGAAGGTGACGATTTTGGTTGCAAAATCAAGTGCCAGCACACTCTAGGAGGCATACCAAGGTGATAGGGAAGTGTCTTCATGAGCATGGAAAAGCTTGAAGCTTGGAGCTTCAATGGAGGTCATCAATGGCCGTACATGGAGGAGGCAAACCACGTCACCACCAGTGCAGCCCCCACCATGCGCAGCCCACTGCCGAGCTCCAAGGGCAGTGCGTTTTTGTTCTTCTATTCTACCGCATCCAACCGATCAATGTGAGTCTTTTCCGCACCTCATTTGATATGTAATTCAACTCGTTTATGCATGATTTATGATCCTTGGGACTTGATTGAAACTCAACAATGGTATCTTGAGCTATTGGTTGCATAAAACGAATTAGTGTTCTTGAGCAAAATTTGGGGCTTTTTGATTTAAGCATGATTTTAACAATTGTTTGTTTAAGAATGCTTGTATATGATTAAATTAGAGTTATATGTAATCAATTGAAGAAAAATTGATTGGATTGATTTTCCCCAATTTGCTTAATGTTGGCCAAAACTTTAATTGGGTAAACTCAATTTGAGCATCAAATGATTAAATTGTTTAGTATAGTATGCTTGAATGAGGTTGAATTGATGTTGTGCATAATCAATTTCATGAAATTTGGTTGGATCCATTTTTCCCTAAATTTTGGGCATGACAAATTTGGGTAAACTTGATTTTGAGCATGTTTAATGAAATTGGATGATTTAGAATGCTTAAATGTTGTTTAATTGATGATTGATTAGATCAATTTGATGAAAAGTGTTGGAACAATTTTTCCCCAATTGCTTGTGATGGCCGAATTTGGCAAGTGCCCTAATGTCTTGGATTTTTTATTTTGGTTCATTGGATGACTTGGAAATCATTGAGGGATGTTGAATTTATGTTTAATTGGTTCAATTGGATGAAGTGATTTGGACATAATTTTCCCCTTATGGCGAGACACTTGAAGCATGAAATTGGGTTTGATTTTGATTAATTATGTTGGACATGATTAATGATGTTAAGCATGATTAATTGGACAAATTTGATGTTTTGGAAACTTGATTTGGGCAATTATAATGCTATACACTTTAGGTAATTTATTGGAAAATTTGGATTTTTGGAATTAAATATTGGGCTTAAAATTGGATTTGGGCTTTCAAAGTTGTTATTGGGTTTATTGGACTTTGTTGTACAAAGTTGGTTTAGGCCAAAATTGGTTGGATCCAATTAGGCCCAAAACCGCTTCCAAAAGGCCCAAATGCGACTAATGAACCTTTAACGTTTAATTGGGCCTAATGGGCCTAAATTAATTTATGGGCTTATGGGGTAACTCCCGGATTGGACTTTGGTTGCGGGTTTGACCCGAGTTGACCAAAAGTCCACGCCTCAAGAAATTAATTAAAAGCCCATTGGACTTTAATTAAATTATATTGGATATTAATCGGGCTTTGAGACCCGTAACGTTTAAATTTGAAATTTAAGTCGTAAAGGTTTATTTTATAAAGTGTAATATTTAATTTGGAATTAAATAATGAATTAGAATTAAATACGTATTAAATTGGATTTAATCATGTAATTTAATTTAATTAGTAGAAATCGTACTTTGAGTACGTGTTCGCAATACGAGTTTGACTCGAACAAAATCAAATCTTTGTTTGAACATTGGATGATCACTAATTATCAAGATTAATTTTGGATTAGATTGATTGATAACATGCTGTATGAATACATGGTTGTGATGTTTGAATAATGTATATCGGATGGATATTAGCCGGGTGGGGCGATTTTGGAAATTTTAATAAATTTGATTTATTAATTGGACCTGCGAGTCCAGCTTATCTCATATTTCTTTGTATTCTCTTCTCACCTATTCCCCTCCATGTAAATGAGGTTTCTTTAGAAGTGTAGTGTAACGGGTAGAAGAAATATTTGTGCTAGCGGGAGAGAGAAAGTGAGAGATTTGATCTAGGATCAATGTAAAATATCCATCCGTATATCATTATTATTTTATCATATGCGCTTTATTATGTGTTTAGAATGCATGTTTAAGGGTGTATGATGATGAGACCTTAACAAAGATAATTAAAATTGGTAGCCAATTTGCACGCGAAAAACCCTCGTTAAATATCAAGCGTTTATTTTCCTTCCATTGAGTGATTCTTACTCACGATCCTAGATTGGCAGGGGTTGTTGGCCAAAGTCAAGCCCTTGTCCGTCGAAGATGTGTTTTAATCACGAAGCTTTGATCCATATCGGTGTCGTGTCCAAGTTGTGGTTTGTTGGCCAAAGTCAAGACCACTTCTTGTCCATTGACATTGATTACGAAGCTTCCATGTCAATGGGTCCGCGCTTGACTGGGATCACTAGGTTTGTTGTGCCAAAGCCAAGGCCTAGTTGATTCAGAGGAAAAAGGTTAGGGTATACATTCGATGTATAGGCATATATTAGATATATGTTTGGGACTTGGATGTCCACCTACTGGATCTAGGAGTTGGATGAGATCCAATTGATCTTCGAGATCTACCTAGTTAATTATCATACAATTTGTTGGCCAAAGTCAAGATTGTGTGATATTTAACGGGATCCTAGCCCACTAGGAAACACGGTTTCCCGAGTACTCGACAGAGGGTAAGAGGCTCGACGAAAAATAGTGGGAGGCAAGAATTGAATTTGCAATACTCGTTCAATTACTCGCCATACGCGCTCATTTAAATTATTTCGTCATTAGATTAAATGTTAGTTAGACTAATATTTAAATTGTTGTTTTAATAACAGTTGGACTGTATTATACTTGATTATATATAATTGGATTATATTAATCAATATATTTGAATTAATAATTTCAGTTTATAGTTGATTTTATAATTGGATTATAGTAATCAATGTAATTGAGTTAATTAATTTGGATTATATTTGATTATATAGTTGGACTATTATAATCATTATAATATATATAGTACCACTAATCGTTGATTAAATAGTTGGACTATGTCAATCAAGATAAAATTGAAAAGTTGGACATTTAAAATATAATCTGGGATTAAAATATTTTAAATAATTTAATTTTCAAATTGGGAATAAATAATAGGTTACTTTATTTGATAAAATAACTTATTATACCTTAAAGCCCAAATTAAGCAAAATAAGTAGAGCATAAAATCTTTGGAAGATTTATGTGATGATGACTTTAATGCTTAATTTAATATACTTGTCATAAATCTAATTCTAGATTTAAGAAGTATTAAAATTGCAAATTTATAATTCTTGGAAAATTAATTGACTATTCTAGAGGAGATAAAGTCAAAGTTTGCAATTGGGCATGCAGCACGAGGTGCACATCATTTCGATATTCCGAACCCAAGGCTTGGCCAAAGGTTTGTGAAATATTGAAAAGATAATTGACATATCCCAAAGTGACTACCATTTGGATATGGAAGACACGAAGGAATTAAAGAAAGGGCGAGGCTCTAACTTTAAAAATTTGTCAAAGTTATGTTCACTACTAGTATTGAAATTGGATTTTAAATACTTAGTGTGGTACATAAAATATATGTATTGATGTTCAGAATCCGCTATGAGCTGGATACTGACTTCAGCCGAGATTTCTCTGCGAATCGGAACGGGACGAAAGTCGCTGTTCGACCGTAGATACCTAAGTTTAGGAACTACCCTTTGGGTATATACTTAAATTAGGAACTGTTATAATGTAACTAGTTTGACTAGAGACATTATCTCTATATCAGTGTTTAATCCGTTGCGGATAAAACCTTTATATTATAGAACACTAAGTTTTTTATTATATAAAGATGATACTGAGATAAATACATTAGATGTAAATAACAGAATTTATATTTTGAATATAAATAAAATCTCAAACATATAAAATGACAAATAAATGGCTCAAATTGATTTGATCAATAGAGACTTATTTGTGGCATTGTTGTCTAGGACACAATTTAACGAGACTCATATATCCACACTTTTGAAGAGTGGGTACTAGGACTGATTTGACTATTCAAATAAGGTCTGCGAATCTAGTTTATTAGGTAAAGTACCTAAAATACTATTTACTTGGTAATCGTATAAGGGCCACCGACCTGTTAGCCCTATTCATGGTAAAGTAAGTGGGCCCATATCTAGCTAGGCTAGATGTGAACATGAATATTTCGTGACCTTAACGGATGTGGCATCACGTTATGGTTATATGTTTATTTTGAAGAACACAAATCGGAAACTTTTAGAGTTTCGACAATGAAATAGACAAACATATCGGCTATAGTATTATACCGTCATGGTAAGACCGTAATGGAAAATACTTAAGCAATAAGTTTCTATATACTTGAAAGAGTATAGTATTCTTTCAAATGAGGACTCCTCCGGAACACGTCAAAGTGACGGTGTGTCCCGAACGGATTAACCGAATCATGTTAGACATGATAAGGCTAATCACGAGTCGCTCTGAGCTACTATTTCCTTCTAAATGATATGTATTATCAGTTCAAAACTTATTTAGAATAAGGTTCCATATAAATCTGTTTGACAGATGTCATATAGGATATGAACAGGGAAGAAACGAGGTTTCTCATTCCTGATAATTTGGGTATGCCAGGCATAACGTTTGGATGATACCAAACTAAGGACCCAAATTGGATAAGTGCCAATATAGGTTATCCTAAGGGAAACCTTAAGTATAGTACTTATAAATCTCACATGAGAACAATGTGATTGTTGCTCACCATGCGGTTTTTCCTGAGAGGAATACCTATATGCAGTGGTCAGTGGGAGGACAGTGATACTCGATGAAAATCAGAGTAATACTGTTCAAGGCACAAGGTCCGTAATGGAACACAAATAGTTCATCAATGATGAATCTGTACCATTAATCTTCGAATACACAAGAACTGAGTAGATCGGATGAGTCAGAAAATAACCTAGGGTATGGGTTTCTGATCTAACCTCATAAATGTCAATGTTATGAAGGTATACCAACCGACTACGTTTTGAGGAAGTGATACAAGGTATCGACTCCCTATTATGGCAAAGTGCCATGAGTCCGGAATGGATTCCATGTATAACAACTATTTTGGATACTAGTGGTTGTACCACAAGGCATTGTGCCTATTGGTACATTAAACGTCTTCAAGGAAGACATACATGGAAGGCAACATACCAACGTACAAAGCTGGGCTTTTGACGGAAAGGTATCGTTATCAACATTGTGTTAATAACGGTTCAACCTTTTACCTGTTGCCATGGTAAATCCATTTTGAAGATGCTTGTTGATAATTGCGTATTTCATTTATGAAATGTGTCAGTTATAGATCAAAATCGCTTTCTGAAAGGAAACCTTTTGGAGAATGTTTATAACATTCTGACGATTTTGTATAACCAACAAACGAGGTTTGCGGGTTATTCGATCCATGTTTGGATTAATGCAAGCATAAGGTTCTTGGAACTGTAGTTTTGAAATAATCATAATAGTTTATGATTTGACTCAAAACGAAATAATTCTTGTGTATATAAGGAGGTTAGTGGGAGAGGGCACTGACAATGAAATTCCCATAAAGCAATTGGTGAAAGCTTGGCTTTCATAGATATTCTTTATAGAAATTCTCCGTAGAATTCTGGGGAGTAACAACCTTTATTCAAGGAATAAAGATCTACAGGGATAGATTTGGAGTAGTTAACACTCTCTGGGAAATTGTACATTAAAATGTACTTGATAGGTGTCTCATACGCTTCGAGCATATGGAGTCACAATCAGGACAATCCAAGTGATAGTCACTGGATTGAAGTTAAGAACATCTGTTAGTATCTTAGAGAACTAAAGATGCTGTCTTAAACTATGGAGAAGGACAACTTGAAGTGATTGGGATCACCGCTGCAAGTTTCCAAACAATTAAATACTACGGTACTATAAAGTTTGAATAACGGGACAGTGAGCTGGAAATATTCCGAGCAAGATAACTGTTGCCGAATAAACAACAAATGCGGATTATTGCTGCAGCTGAGGCAGCAATAGAAGCCATTTGGATCGAAAATAAATCTAATTAGATTAGATATAGTTCTTTTAGCAGCTGAGCTAGGCGTCAGCACAGGCTAAGGAATTAAAGGTCTCATCGACGATCCAGATATATACTTCTATATCATATGATTCGTTCGGATCATAAATCGTGGCGATGTGATGATCGTGTAAATCGCGTCAGACGATAATTAAACAAATCCGCTGACGAAAACCTTTCCTCAGCAATTTGAGCGAACCGTACATAGTTCGGGTGTTAGACACTCGAGTGACTGGCTATGAGCCAAGTGGGAGATTGTTGGATAATATGACCCATAGCGTCACTATTTGTACAGATCACGGTGTTGTTGTAAAAATTAACTATGTGACAAGGAAATTGCACTCTCATCATTTGTGATTAGATCACCATAAATGTATAAATGAAGAGAGGTCCATATGATTAGTTCCTGGATTGATATGATATGAGACAGTATCAATCCCCGAAGGATTAACCATTAAATATCCCTAGCCGGAGTATTATCGAGACTGGACATTGATAATGCGGAATAGGCTAGTATTGCACTTGTGCGCGTTGTGAGGGCACAACGGCATAGTTCTCATATATATAAGTATTGGATACTTATGCAAGTGCGATAGGAGGTTGTGTTTCACCGATGGTACGGGAAACAGCTTCGCTCTGGATAGACCCCTCGGAATCCCATTGGTATTATGACTATGTGTCTATGGGAGGCCGAAATCAGGGTAGGTGTGTATGGTCTTAACCTGAGACATACATCGCTAATACTTACGATAATCGATAGACTTTGGTCTTGGTGGTATAGGGCTTTAACCGGTTCAGCGTACACCACTTCTGGGTTATCAGAGAGTCGTAGTGTATTGGGTGTGATGTCAAGACGGAAGTATCGCTTCAGTCATATTGGAGATGATGTCACGCAGGATACGGTACTAGTGCTATTAAGTGTTACGCAACCATCGGGATATTATGACTAGGTCATGCATATCCGATTATAGAGATTAGTTACCAGACATCCGACATGTGCTTCGGACGGGGTAGACACTTATCCAGCCCCAGCCCTAGCACGTGACTATCCGATACTGGGCTGATATGCACAATACTACGGTATACTACGCTTGATACAGATCTATATATTCCTGTAAGAATATTTCTGGAGAATTGGGTAGGCATGGCGCTCTGCTAGAAGCCAACCTTGTCTTGTAAATCGGTATAAACATAGTACGAGGTACTTACGTGTTCGGATAGTCGGACGACCGTATTTACTGCCAACATATCCGGAGATCTCATGGGTCGGTTCCTGAAGATTCACCGATGACGTGTGACTCGCACTTTTATTAATCTGGGATTAATTGGAAGAGAGAGAAAATTAATCTGGGATTAATTCGATGAGAGAGAAAATTAATCTGGGATTAATTACAGAGATATTTTATCTCGGATAAAATATCGTTAAAGAGAGAGAACGATTAATTTGGAATTAATCGATAAATTAATATATTCGATATATTATAACGAAATTAGATTTCGTCGCGGAATTGAAATTGGATTTTAATTCGGGCGAACGAATTAATTTAGAATTAATTCATTAGCGACGTGAATAATGATTTCGCTAGGCGTAATCATTCAATTACGACGCAACGGAAAATTCGTTAATTTGGAATTAGCGAACCCGAGCCCGGGATTGTTTGCGAGCGCATTCGCATTTCAAATTCGAGTGCGGCACGAAAGTCAAATCGAGCATCAAATTGCTAGTCACATCAAGCGTCAAATCAAATGTCACTTTGAGTGATGTGACATGTTGTCACTTGATTTGAGTGATTGATGTAGAAGTTGAAAAAGCAACATTTGCTTTTACTTTTTGACTTTAGCATTTAATGAAAAGTAAAAAGAATTGGTAAATGGTTTTATTAATTTTAGAAATTATAAAAACTAATTACATTTTCTTTTTCTTTCTCTCTCTCCACTCTCCTTTTACGCATCTCTTCCTCTCCATCTCTTTTCCCTCCTTCTCATATACGGCTTTGAGCCATTCTTTTCTTCTGGTTTTTGCCGATTGAAAACGAGAAGCAGTGAGATGAAGGTGACGATTTTTGTTGCAAAATCAAGTGCTAGCACACTCTAGGAGGCATACCAAGGTGATAGGGAAGTGTCTTCATGAGCATGGAAAAGCTTGAAGCTTGGAGCTTCAATGGAGGTCATCAATGGCCGTACATGGATGAGGCAAACCAGTCACCACCGTGCAGCCCCCACCATGCGCAGCCCACTGCCGAGCTCCCAAGGGCAGTGCGTTTTTGTTCTTCTACCGCATCCAACCGATCAATGTGAGTCTTTTCCGCACCTCATTTGATATGTATTCAACTCGTTTATGCATGATTTATGATCCTTGGGACTTGATTGAAACTCAACACCAAGACCGTGTGAGAGAGAGATAGCATTTTGGCTCATTAAACCGTGAGCCAAGAGAGAGAATAAAAAATTTGTATTAGGTTTTTTAATTTCCAAAATCAATTAACCATTAACCATTTTTCAATTTAAAAAAAAAAAAGTCAAAAGGCAAAAAACAATTAATGCCTTCCAACTACCACCATCAATCAATCAATCAAATTGTCACATCACTCAAAGTGACATGTGATTTGACGCTTGATGTGACTAGCGATTTGACGCTTGCTGTGAATGCACTCGCAAACACTCCCGGGCTCGGGTTCACAAATTCCAAATTAACGAATTTTCCATTGCGACATAATTAAATTATTATGCCCAGCGAAATCACTATTCACATCGCTAACGAATTAATTCTAAATTAACTCGTTCGCCCGAAATAAAATCTAATTTCAATTCCGCGTCGAAATCTAAGTTCGTATAATATATCGACTATATTATTTTATCGATTAATTCCAAATTAATCGTTATCTCTCTTTAATTAATATTTTATCCTAGATAAAATATCTCCGCAATTAATCCCAGATTAATTTTCTCTCTGTACTAATTAATCCTAGATAAATTAAGTGAGAGTCATACGTCATCGGTGAATCTTCGGGAAGCGACCCATGAGATCCCCAGATGTGTTGGCAGTAAATCCGGTCGTCGGACTATCCAAACACGTAAGTACATAGTACTACGTTTGTACCGATTTACAAGACAAGGTTGGCTTCTAGCAAAGTGCCATGCCTACCCAATTCTCCAGAAATATCCTTATAGGAATATGTGATCTATATCAGGCGTAGTATACGTAGTATTGCGTATTTCGATCCAGTATCGGATGTCATGTGCTAGGCCTAGGGCTGGAATTGTGTCTGCCCAGTACGAAGCACATATCGGATCTCTGGTAACTATTCTCTATAATCAGATAATCATGACCTAGTCATATTATCCCGATAGCTCGAGCATATAAGGAGACCAGTTCGGTATCCTACATGACCATCATCTCCACGATGACTTGAGTGATACTTCCTTCTCGACATCACACCCAACACACTACGATTCTCAATATACCTAGCAGAGGCGTACACATAACATGTTAAAGCCATGGACGAACAAAACTAAGTATATTGATTGTCGCAAGTATTAGAGGTGCAAGTCTCAGGTTAATACCAAATACACCTACCCTGATTTCAGACTTCCATAGACACATAGTCATGCTACCAATGGAATTCCGAGGGGGTCTATCCAGAGCGAAGCTGTTTCCCATACCATCCGTAAAACACAACCTCCTATTACACTTGCATGAGTATCATATACCAAAATATATGAGAACTATGCCGTTGTGCCCTCACAATGCGCACAAGTGTAATAATATTCTTTTATGCATTATCGATGTCCAATCTCGATAATAATCTGACTATGGATATTTAATGATTTATCCTTCGTGGATTGATATTGTCTCATATCATCTCAATCCAGGAAAAATCATAAGGACCTCCTATCATTTATACATCTTGGTGATCTAATCACAAATGATAAGAGAGCAATCTCCTTTGTCACATAGTTAATTTGTACAACAACACCATGATCTGTACAAATAGTGATGCTATGGGTCATAACTGTCCAACAATCTCCCACTTGACCTATAGCCAGTCACTCGAGTGTCTGACACCCGAACTATGTACGGTTGGCTCAAACTGCTCAGAAAAGGCTTTTGTCAGCGGATTTGCATTATTATCATCTGATGCATTTTATTCGATCATCACATTGCCACAATATATGATCCGAACGAATCAGATGAATATCAAAGTATGTATCTGGATCGTTGATGAGACCGTTAATTCTTTAGCCTGCGTTGTAGCCTAGCTCACCTGCTAATAGAACTATATCTAATCTAATTAGATTTATTTCAACCCAGAAGGCTTCTATTGCTGCCTCAGCTGCAGCAACAACCCGCATTTGTTGTTTATTCGGTAACAGTATCTTTCTTGGAAGATTTCTAGCTCACTGTTCCGTTATTCAAACTGTATAGTACTGTTTGTGACTTATAGTCGTCTTTATCGGTTATAAAACTTACAGCAGAGAACCCAATCACTTCAAGTTATCCTTTCTCCATAGTATTAAGATAACATCCTTAGATCTCTGAGATATTAATGGATGTTCTTAACATCAATCCAGTGACTATCACTTGGATTGACCTGATTGTGAATCCTTATGCTCAAAGCATATGAGACACCAGGTCGCGTACATTTTTTAATGTACGATTTCTCAGATAGTTTTTATGAAAGCCAAGCTTTCGCCAATTTTATTATGGAAATATCATTTCCAAGAAATGACATATTATCATTACTTTATAGGACAGCCACTGTCAGTGCGCTCCCACTTACCCTCTTATATACACAAGAATCATTTTATTTTCAATTAAATCATAAACTATTATGATTACATCAAAATGATAATTCCAAGATCCTAATGCTTGCTCCAATTCAAACATGGATCGAATAACCTGCAAACCTTGTTTGCTAGTTCTAGTACGACAAAACCGACAGGATGTTGTAAACATCCTCCAAAAGGTTTCCTTTTCAGGAAATCGATTTTCCCGTTAAGCTGACATATTTCATAAATGAAACATGCAGCTTTAGCTTTAGCAAGCATTAGCAAGCATTATCAAAGTGGCAACAAGTAAAAGGTTGAATCGTAATCAACACAATGTTGATAACGATACCTTTCCGCTAAAACCTGGCTTTATACGTTGGTATGTTGCCTTTCCACGTATGTCTTCCTTGAAGACTCATATAGTACCAATAGGCACAATGCCTTGCGTACAACAACTAGTGTCCAAACACATGACACTTTGTCATAATAGGCAGTCGATACCTTGTATCACTTCCTCATACTTAGTTAGTTGGTATACCTCAATAAGATTGACATCTTTATGAGGTGAGATCAGAAACCCATTCCCCATGTTCTTTTCTGACTCTCTCTGACTTACGCGGTTCTTGTGTATTCGAAGATTATTGGTCTAGTTTCATCCTTGATGAACTATTTATGTTCCATTAAAGAATCGGTGATTGGAATAGTATTACTCCGATTTTCATCGAGTTTTACTTTCCTCCCACTTATCACTGCATATAGGTATTCCTCTTAGGAAAACCACATGGTGAAGAACAATTAAATTGTTCTCTTGTGAGATGTATAAGTACTATACTTATGGTTTCCCTAGGATAACCTACAATTGGCACTTATCCAATTTGGGTTCTAGTTTGGTATCATCCAAACATATGCCTAGCATACCCAAATCTTCAGGAAAGAGAAAACCTGGTTTCTTTTCCTGTTCATATCTAATATTAAGTCTGTCTAACAGATTTTTATGGAACCTTATTCAAAATAAGTTTTGCACTGTCTATGTGTATCTGTTGAAGGAAATGGTAGCTCAGAGCGACTCATGATTAACCTTATCATGTCCAACAAAATTCGATTTCTCTGGTTCGGACACACCGTCAAAATGGCATGTTTCGGGAAGAGTCATCTTTGAAAGAATACTTTACTCTTTCAAGTATTTGAGAAACTTATTGCTTAAGTATTTTTCATTATGGTCTAACTGTTGGATAATATGACCCATAGCGTCACTATTTGCACAAATCATTGTGTTGTTGTAGCAAATTAACTATGTAATAAGGAAATTGCACTCTCATCATTTGTGATTAGATCACCATAGATATATAAATGAAGAGAGGTCCCTATGATTAGTTCCTGGATTGAGATGATATGAGACAGTATCAGTCCACGAAGGATTAATCATTAAATATCCCTAGCCGTAGTATTGTCGAGACTGGACATCGATAATGCGAAATAGGCTAGTATTGCACTTGTGTGCGTTGTGAGGGCACAACGGCATAGTTCTCATATATATAAGTATTGGATACTTATGCAAGTGCGATAGGAGGTCGTGTTTCACCGATGGTACGGGAAACAGCTTCGCTCTGGATAGACCCCTCGGAATCCCATTGGTATTATGACTATGTGTCTATGGGAGGCCGAAATCAAGGTAGGTGTGTATAGTCTTAACCTGAGACTTGCATCGCTAATACTTACGATAATCGATAAACTTTGGTTTTGGTGGTAGGGGACTTTAAACAGGTTCTGAGTACACCACTTCTGGGTTTATCAGAGAGTCGTAGTGTATTGGATGTAATGTCAAGACGGAAGTATCACTCCAGTCATAGTGGAGATGATGTCACGCAGGATACGGTATTAGTGCTCTTAAGTGCTGCGCGGCCATCGGGATATTATGACAAGGTCATGTATATCCGATTATAGAGACTAGTTACCAGACATCCGACATGTGCTTCGTACGGGGCAGACACTTATCCAGCCCCAGGCCTAGCACGTGACTATCCGATACTGGGCCGATATGCACAATACAATCGTATACTACGCTTGATACAGATCTTAATATTCTTATAAGATATGTCCGGAGAATTGGGAAGACTTGGTGCTTTGCTAGGAGTCGACCTTGTCTCATAAATTGGTAGAACGTAGTACTTGGTACGTACGTGATTCGGATACTCCGACGACCGTATTTACTGCCAACATATCCGGGGATCTCATGGGTCGCTTCCCAAAGATTCACCGATGACGTATGACTCGCACTTATATTAATCTGGGATTAATATGATGAGAGAGAGAATTAATCTGGGATTAATTTCGGAGACACTTTATCTATGATAAAATATCAATTGAAGAGAGAGAAACATTGATTTGGAATTAATCGAGGAATTAATATATTTGATATATTAAATGAAATTAGATTTCGACGCGGAATTAAAATTAGATTTTAATTCGGGCGAGCGAATTAATTTAGAATTAATTCGTTAGCGACGTGAATAGTAATATCGCTAGGCGAAATTATTTAATTCTCGTCGCGACGGAAATTCGTTAATTCGGAATTAGCGAATTTGGGTCCGAAAGTGTTTGCGGACACATTCGTATTTTGAAACGGGTGGAATCCGCAAATCACATCGCGATATCTCATTACTTGATACGAATAGATGATGGATGTATCTAGTCACCTTTAAGGGATGATACATTGTCTCTATTCTCAATGTGAGATAATGATGGCAAATGATGAATTTTCTTTTGGAGGGAAAAACCTTTCACGGTTTTTGAAGAGTTTTTGATTAAAAAAATTCATTTGGTATTTGATATCATTTTATTTTTTGCTTTTCATTTTACTCTTTCACGTTTTTGAAACAAAATGAGAACAAGTAAATTAAAAAAAAAGCAACTCTCTCCTATTCTTCTCCTCTCTTCTCTCACGCCATTTTTCTTCTTTTCTTTACTGGTTTGACCGTGAGTTTTGAAGCAAAATGCAGGGAAGCAAGTGTGTTTTGTGGCAAAACAAGAGTGCTAGCACACTCCGGGATCATTCTAAGGTGATAAGGGAAGTATACCCATGAGCAAGGAACGTTTTGATGAAGCTTGGAGCTCGTTTTTCTTGTTCAAAATGGCACTAAACAGAAGCCAAATCTGCAGTAGTGGGCGCACATTGCAGTGAGGCAGTGAGCACTTTTTCAGTTCGTTTTGTTGCCCAAATCGCATCTCAACCGCTCGATGTAAGTATTCCGCACTTCAATCGTTGTATTTGATTATGATTCATGCTTGAGTTTTGATCTTGGGACCTCTAGAAACTCCAACACTAACCGTGATGATTTAATACTTAGCCGATCTGTTTGTCTATTTCGTGTCGAAACTATAAAAGTTTCCTATTTGTGTTTCAAAAGAAACATATAACCCTAAAGCAATGCCACATCCGTAAAGGTCATGAAATATTCATATCCACCTCTAGCCTAGCTAGACATGGCCCACTTGCTTTACTATGAACTAGGGCTAACAGATCGGTGGCACTTTCACTTTTACCAAGTAAATAGTGTTTTAGCCACTTTGCCTAATTAACTAGATTCGTAGACTTTATTTGATTGGAATAAAATTTCTCCTAGTACCCACTCTTCGAAAGTGTGGATATACGAGTCTTGTTTAATTGTGTCCCAGACAACAATGCCACAATTAAGTCTCTCTTCTGATCAAATCAGTTTGAGCTATTTGTTTGTCATGTTATACGTTTGAGATTTATTTATATTCAAAATATAAATACTGTTATTTACATCTAATGTGTTTATCTCAATATCATCTTTATATAATAAAACATTTTAGTGTTCTAGAATATAAAGGTACATCCGCAACGGATTAAACACTGATATAGAGATAATGTTTCTAGTCAAACTAGTTACATTATAACAGTTTCCTAATTAAGTACACACCCGAAGTGTAGTTCCTAAATTTAGGTATCTACGGTCAAAATAGCGACTTTCGTCCCGTTTCTGTTGGACAGTTATGACCCATAGCGTCACTGTTTGTAAAAGGCATTGTGTTTTTGTACGAAATTAACTATGTAGTAATGAATTTGCCTTTTACCGTTTTGTAATTTAATTACTTTGATATATATAAATGGTAAAAGTCCATATGATTAGTTCCGGATTGAGATGATATGAGACAGTATCAATCCATAAAGGTTTAATCATTAAATATCCCTAGTTGTAGTATTATCGAGACTGGACATCAATAATACGGAATAGACTAGTATTGCACTTGTGCGCGTTGTGAGGGCATAACGACACAATTCTCATATGTTTAAGTATTGGATACTTATGCAAGTGTGATAGGAGGTTGTGTTTTACCGATGGTACGGAAAACAGCTTCGCTCTGGATAGACCCAGCGGAATCCCATTGGTAGTATATATATGTGTCTATGGGAGTCCTCTTCAGGGTAGGTGTATTTGGTCTTAACCTGAGACTTGCATCGCTAGTACTTGCGACAACCGGTAAACTTTTGTTTTGGTCGTCCAGGGCTTTAACAGGTTCTGTGTACACCTCTACTAGGTTTATTGAGAATTGTAGTGTATTGGATGTGATGTCAAGATGGAAGTATCACTTCAGACATATGGAGATGATGATCACGCAGGGATTCAGAACTAGTTCTCTATAGTGTTGCAACCATCGAGATAATATGACAAGGTCATGATTATCCGATTCAAAGAGACTAGTTGCTTGATATCCGATATGTGCTTCGTACGGGGCAGACACTTTCCAGCCCTAGGCCTTACACATGACATCCGATACTGGATCGCAATACGCAATACTATGTATACTACTCTTGACATAGATTATATATTCCAGTAAGAATATTTATGGAGAATTGGGTAGGCACGATGCTTTGCTAGAAGCCAACCATGTCTTGTAAATCGATAAGCACGTAGTACGAGGCACTCACTTTATCGGATAGTCCGATAACCGAATTTACTGCCAACATATCCAGAGATCTCTTGGGTCGCTTCCCAAAGATTCACCGATGACAATTGACTTAAAATATAATTAATCTGGGATTAATTTAGAGAGAGAAAATTAATCTGGGATTAATTGGGGCTTAATTTAATCTGGGATTAAATGTGTTCAGTAGAGAGAGAACGCGATTAATTTGGAATTAATCGGTAAAATAAATTTAATAGTTAAATTTGATTTTTCTATTTAATTTATTTAAATTGGCTAAAATTAATATATCGGATATATTAATACGAATTGGATTTCGTTATGAAATTAAAGTCAGACTTTAATACGAACGAACGAGTTAATTTAGAATTAATTCGTAAACGACGATCGTAATATATTTGCAAGGCATCGATATTTAATTAAATTAGATTTAATTATTTAATGACGGAAATTCGTTTAATCGGATTAAACGGAACCGAGCCGCGGTAAATGTTCGTAGAGATATTTGAATTTTGAATTCAAATATGTGGGGCCCACTTCACATGTGTGGTAGGTGGTGGTAGTTGGCATTTATGCCAAGCCACCAACCACTCAACCACCTAGTTTTGCTTTTTGATATACCATTTACCAAACCTACCAAGTTTAGGGTAAAAATGGTGAAATAGTTTTACCTAAAGGTGAATAACAAAAAGACAAATCTCTACACTTGTTACACAACAAATTCACACAAGTTGAAAGATAGAAACCCTAGCAAATACTCTCCATTGGGCGTGAGCTACTTGCTTCTCTTCACTTGGATTTTGTTCATCAAATCAACAAGCTAGCACTTAGCAAGTCAACAAAGGTGATAGGGAAACATCTCAAAGATTGGAATCATCAAAACGTTGGATCTTGGAGATCATCCTCTCAAAAAATTTAAAGCTCTATCCATTCATTGTAAGTTTATTCCGCACCTTATAATGATCATATGAAATGTTTTTCATGCTTATTAGATCCTATGAATGTTCTAGGAACACTAACAGTTTCCGATCCGCAGATTAATCTCAACTGAAGTCAGTATCCTGCTCAAAGCAGATTCTGAACATCAGTACATATATTTATGTATCATACTAAGTATCTAAAATTCAATTTTAATACTAGTAGTGAACATATTTATGACAAAATGTTTGAAATCAGAGCCTTGCTCATCTTCAATTCCTTCATGTCTGCTTTGCCCAAACGGCAGTCACGTTTCCGCAATCCCGTTTGCCACAATCAGGCAGACATTTTGGGATGTGTCATTTATCTTCCCAGAAGATTATAATGATTTTGCCTTTGCCTTTTTTCCACACCCATAAGCCTTTGGCCAAGCCATGGGCTTTTGGAATGTCGAAGTAAGGTGCGCCTTGTGCTACTTGCCTAATTGCAAACTTTGACTTTATCTCCTTGAGAATAGCCATTAACTCTCCAAGGTTTAATTATTACAATTCAGTACTTCTAAGATCTAAGAATAGATCTATGAAGATCCTTCAATTTCATTATCATACTTTAAGGATCTAATCCTTATTTCTGACAAAGAAATTAAGGAGTCTACTTGGCAAGCTTAATGGATTAAGCCCTAAAGCTATCATCACATAAATCTTCCAAAGATTATGCTCTACTATTTGCTTAACTCTGGGCTTAGGCCTAATATGTTATTTTATCAAATAAAGTAACTTATTAGTTTCCAGGACCATCCTGAAATTACTCCCAATTTTGAAAATTAAATCATTTAAAAATATTTTCCCCAGGATTATGTTTTAAATGCCAATCTTTCAATTTCTATTGATTCTAATAGTCCAACTATTTAATCAACGATTTCAGGTACTGTCAATTATTATGATTATTATAGTCCAACTATTTAATTAACTATAATTTAATTGTTTGAATACAGTCTAACTGTTTGTTAAATCAACGATTAAATATTAGTCCAACAAATAATAAAATTATTTGACGAATGATATTTGTAATGAGCGTGTATGGCAAGTAATTAAACGAATATTGCAAATTCAATTCTTGCCTCCAACTATTTTTCGGCGAGCCTCTAACCCTCTGTCGAGTACTCAGGAAACCATGTTTCATAGTTGGCTAGGATCCCGTTAAATATCACATAATCTTGACTTTGGCCAACAAATTGTATGATAATTAACTAGGTAGATCTCTAAGATCAATTGGATCCAATCCAATTCCTAGATCCAGTAGGAGGACGTCCAAGTCTGAAACATATATCTTATATATGCCAATATATCCAATATATTACCTAACCTTTTTCCTCTGAATCAACTAAGCCTTGGCTTTGGCACAAGAAACTTAAGCGTGACCCATTGACCATGGAAAGCTTCGTAATCAATGTCGATGGACAAGAAGTGGTCTTGACTTTGGCCAACAAACCACAACTTGGACAAGACACCAATATGGAACAAAGCTCTCGTGATTCAAACACATCCTCGACGGACAAAGGCCTTGACTTTGGCCAACAAACCAATGCCGGTCTTGGATCTTGAGTAATAATCAATCAATGGAAGGAAAAACGCTTAATATTTTGTGAGGGTTTTTCGCGTGCAAATTGGCAACCAATTTATTATCTTTGTTAAGGTCTCATCATCATACACCCTTAAACATGCATTCTAAACACATAATAAGGCGCATATTAATAAATAATAATGATATGCGGATGGATATTTAACACATTGATCCTAGATCAAATCTCTCCATTTCCTCTCTACCGCTAGCACATGTATTACTTCTACCCGTTACACTACACTTCCAAAAGAAACCTCATTTACATTGAGGGGAATAGGTGAGAAGAGAAATACAATGAGAAAGGAGGTAATAGGCTGGACACGCAGGTCCAATTAATAAATTCAAAATTTATTACAACAATTTCTAAAATTGCCCCACTCTTCTAATATCCATCCGATATACATTATTCATGCATCGCAACCATGTATTCACACAAGCATGTTATCAATAAATCTAATCCAATTAATTAATCTGATAATTAATGACCATCCAATGTTCAAACAACGATTTGATTTTGCGCGAGTCAAACTCGTTTTGTAATAAGTACTCAAAGTACGAATTCTTGAATTATATTAAACTACAAAATTAAATCCAATTCAATTTGCATTTAATACTAATTCACTATTTAATTCCAAATTAAATATTACACTTTATTAATAAACCTTTACGACTTAAATTCCAAATTTAATCGTTACGGGTCTCAAAGCCCGATTAACATCCAATGTCAATTTAATTAAAGTCTAATGGGCTTTTAATTAATTTCATAAGGCATGGACTTTTAGTCAACTTGGGTCAAACCCAAAGACTAAAGCCCATTTAAAGGAATCACCCTTATATGCCTAGAAACCAATTAGGCCCATTAGGCCTAATTAAATTTAAGGTCCATTAAGTCATAATTGGACTTTATGGATGCGGTTTTGGGCCCAATTGGATCCAACCAATTAGCCTAAACCTAACTTGGTACAACCAAGCCCAATAAGCCAATTACAACCTTTCAAGCCCAATTTCAAATTTAAGCCCAATTAATTAAATTACCAAATTACAAATTTTATAATCTAATTAACCAAAGTGTATTCCATAATTAATTACCCACATCAATATTTCCAAAACACCAATTAGCCTAATTAATCATGCTCATTAACAACAAAACATGTCCAACACATTTTATCAAAAATCAAACACATTCATGCTATTGTAGTCTGGGCATTTTGGGTATTTTTATATCCGATTCGAATTCAATCCAATTAAATCCAATTTAACATTACCCAAATCATTTCAACTCTTCCAATGAATCAAAATCAAAAAATCACCATGACTTTTATAATTCATTAGTTTCGGCCAAGCCCATTAATTTAGGGAAACTTTGTCCAATTCAAAATTCAATCCAATTAAATCTCAAATCAACTTACCCAATTGTTTTAAGTCATCCAATGATCAAAAAACAAAAATACCAAGACATCAGGGCACTTAATATTTTCGGCCAAGCCTAAAAAATTGGGGAAAATTGATCCAATCAATTTTATGAAATGATCATGCACAACTTCAATTCAACATCATTTAAGCATACTTAATCATCCAATTTCATCAAATCATGCCTCAAACACATTTTACCCAATTTTAACCCTAAATCATTTTCATGCTCAATATTGGCTCTGATACCATTGTTGGAATTCTCTAAGGTCTCAGGATCAATTATCAAGCAATAAACACATGTGAATACACGAAGAAATATGGCAGAAACATACTTACAATGATCGGTTGAGATGCGACTGTTGGAGTTTCTAGAGGTCCCAAGATCAAAACTCAAGCATGAATCATAAGCGAATACAACGACGGAAGTGCGGAATACTTACATCGAGCGGTTGAGAGACGATTTGGGCAACAAAACGAACTGAAATTCTGCTCACTGCCCACTGCTCATGTGCGTGAACTGCAACAGTTTGTGCTTCTGTTTTGCGCCATTTTGATCAAGAAAAACGAGCTCCAAGCTTCATCAAAACGTTCCCTGCTCATGGGTATACTTCCCTTATCACCTTGGCATGATCCCGGAGTGTGCTAGCACTCTTGTTTTGCCAAAAAACACACTTGCTTCCCTCCATTTCTTTTGTTATTTTCGGCAGTTCACTGCTTCACAAAAACCAGAAATGGCGTGTGAGAGAAGAGAGGAGAAGAAGAGGAGAGATTGGAGGGAAAATGGAGAGTCAGTAGTGTATACGGTTTTTGTGGAACTTTATGCATCAAATGCATTTGAATTTCATTTGAAATTCATTTCCACACATTTGGGTTTAATTCCCAACCAACACATCACCTTTTTTAAAAATCCATTAAATAGCCTCACCTACACATTGAGAATAGAGACAATGTATCATCCCATAAAGGTGACTAGATACATCCATCAACTAGTCGTGTCAAGTAATGAG
>SKCR01048829.1:0-49778 GCA_019454045.1 Zanthoxylum bungeanum | reverse complement strand
GGAAACCCAGACGTAAATTCCGTAGCCGATTCCAAATGGACGGTATTGCGGTCTGTACTCGGGATACAACGCCACGTACCACTTAAGATGCAAGTATCTCGTCTCATCCAAATTTTTATTTGAGCATGTCATAGTTCTAGGCCGTTTATTTATTATTTAAAGCATGGTTTAATTTAGTTCGTTATTTATTATTTAAAGCATATTTAGGTTGTTCCTTATGCATGTTATTAGTTTATGATGTGTTTGGATAATGATTTATACATGTTGATTTAATGGTTCAATATGCTCGTTGTGTTACATTGCGTGGAGTTATTTGGATGAAAGCATGTTAGATCTAAGTACCCTTGAGCATGATTATTGAGTAGACTTGGTTAGTTCATTGCACAAATCACATCATTACAAGTGGCATAAGTAAGGGACCATTCCGAACCCAATAGGTTTGAGGTCTTACCTTGCGAGGGGTGAGTACGGCCTTAAATCTTTGTCCCGGTTCACACCGGGTGGCGACTCCATGTTATTCCGTACTCCCAACTAGGCCACGAGCCTAGAACAGCGTCGTCAGTTTATGTGTCCCACAGCTAGAAGTCAACCTTGTCTTGTAAATCGGTACAAACGTAGTACTAGGTACGTACGTGTTTGGATAGTCCGACGACCGGATTTACAGCCAACATATCTGGGGATCTCATGGGTCGTTTCCCGAAGATTCACCGATGACGTATGACTCGTAATTTATTAATCTGGGATTATTTAAATGAGAGCGAAAATTAATCTGGGATTAATTACAGATATGTTTTATCTGGGATAAAATATTAATTAAAGAGAGAAAATGATTAATTGGAATTAATCGATAAATTAATATATTCGATATATTATACGAAATTGGATTTCGACGCAGAATTGAAATTAAATTTTAATTCGGGCAAACGAGTAAATTTAGAATCAATTCGTTAGCGACGTGAATAGTGATTTTGCTAGGCATAATTATTTAATTGCGTCGCAACGGAAAATTCGTTAATTTGGAATTAGCGAACCCGAGCCCGGGAGTGTTTGCGAGCGCACTCGCATTTCAAATTCAAGTGCGGCCCGCAAGTCACATCAAGCGTCAAATCACTTGTCACTTTGATTGATGTGACATCTTGTCACTTGATTGAATGAATAGTGATGGAATTTGATAAAAATGATGGAAGAGTGTTAGACACTCAAGTGTGATTGAAAGACATATACAATTATTTTATTAATGGTATTTGACTTTTATTTTTGGTATTAGATATACAACTACCACTCTTCTCTCTCCCTCACATGTTTTTGGAGCTTCTTCCCTCTTCTCTCTCACGGTCTTGGACCTATTTTCTTCTTCTGTTTTTTCTGCTACTGCCGAGAGCTAAGGAAAAGTAAAGTGATGGTTTTGTTGTAAAATGAAGAGTGCTAGCACACAATGGAGTCATCATAAGGTGATAGGGAAACCCACTTGTGAGCAAGGAATCACCAAATGAAGCTTGGAGCTTGGAGCACAATTGGAGGTGGTGACCGAAAATGGAGGAGCACAAAACCAGTAAATGCCGTGAGCTTCATGGAGTTCAAAGGGCATAAAAAGTTTTGTTCTTCGATGCATCGCCTCAACCAATCGATGTAAGTATTCCGCAACTTCTTCGAGTATTCACATGTTGATTTCATTGCTTTAATCGATCCCCGGTTAGATCGTAGATCTCCAACACTTATATCTATAACCAAACAGAAATGTAAACATGATTCAGCCCCAATTTAGAGTTACGAAACCCTCACCCCAAATCTACATTTCACTCATTTCTCTATCTCTTCATCCTCCAACTCCTGCTCCGTAATCATGACAAACAGCGACTTAAATCGTTGGTTTCTTTCAAGAATGAAGAAGAACGAAGGACAGGGCTGGAGTTCGCTTAATCATTGGGTTCTTTCAAGAATGACGAAGAACGAAGGAACGAAATCTTCGTTGTAGCTCGGCGTTCAAGTGCTGGAACTCGCGCCAAATTAGTCTGTGTATGTTGAATTTGATTTTTGTGTTACTTTTTTCAATTGGTTTTTCGCAAACCTATGTTTCATTAGTTCAATTTGATTTTTTGCAAACCTATACCTCTTTTATTGAAGCATGTAAATTTTCAATTTTTCATCTGGTTTAGTAGCAATATAAATTTTGTCCAATTTTTCAGCTTATATCTCATGTTAGTATCATATAATGTGTTCTGTTATATATCAGCTGGAGGCTGGAGCAGTTCTGCAGAAACTCAATATTCTCACTAGCACAAAATAAAAATACAAAACCAATTCAACTAAATAACTCAATTGCAAATTGACTCTACCTTAAGGATTAAGAACTTCTTAAATCAGACATAAACTAGAGTAGTTGTAAAACATTTTGAGACTTTATTTGTGTAATTTATAATTGTCTCTGTCACCAATTAGTCAAAGGGAGAAAATTAAAAGAGAGGTATATTTAGTGTAGGTTAAATATGAGTAGGATGCATTTTTCATTTTCTGACAATGGCAATGCGACTTACTTAAATTTTATGTTATGATGCATTTTGTAGTTGATTTGTAATCATAATTTCATCTAGCACAAGTGAAAATTCAGTAGAACGGCAACGTTGTCGTAAATGCCCCCATGGTTACCCAAAGTTATGGACTTCTAGTACACCAATGAATCCAAATCGAAAGTTTTGGAAATGCAAGGATTGTCTGGTCGTTGAGTGGTTGACATGCCTGCCCAAAAAATATTCTTTAGAAAATATGGAACCCAATGATGTCTCTCATGATATAACATACTAAGTCATTTATTACCGCCCAAATCATCTTGAACGAGCATATGATGCCAACTTTCATCAAATTATGCAACACATTATGAATCATAAACATCAGAATGTAATAACTGAGTGATTGCATGATATTCTATATAGCCTCCTAATTTTTCAGAAACTTTCTTCAATATATGCCACAAACACCACCGATGTCGAGTAGTAGGAAAAACAATCTCAATCGCCTTTTTCATTGCTCTGTATTGGTCAGTAATGATTCCAATAGGTGCAACATTGGACACACAAGATAACCATGTCCTAAATAACCATGTAAAAGTCTCAGTGTCCTCATGTGATATCAATCAAAGTCTCAGTGTCCTCATGTGATATCAATCCACATCCTAACAATATAGAATGACCTTTTGGTTTCTATTAAGGTCCCAAGATCAATAATAAGCATGAAATATGTGCGAATACAAATCGAGGAAGTTGCAGAATACTCACATCGATCGGTTGAGCGACCCGTCGATGAACAAAACTCAAAATTCTGCTCATGGGACTGCTCGGTAGTGAGCTGTGACAGTTTACTGGTTTGGCGTCAATGGTGGTCCTTCGTCAAGCACCAAGCTTCGTCGAATGGTTTCCGGCTCATGGGTGGACTTCCATATCACCTTCGCATGTCTCGTAAGTGTGCTAGCACTTGTGATTTTGCCACAAAATCCCACTCTTGGCTTCCCTATTTCTTCAATTCACTCGGCATTTCACTGCCCAAAATAGAAGAAAAATGCCCTCCAAGGGCGTAAGATGAAGAGAGAAATTGGTTGCTCCAAACGTGAGCAAAGAGAAGAAAGAGAGAGATAAAATGTGTGTTGTAATTTTTGGTATTTGATTCCTAAAACAAATACACAATTTTGGTTCCAAAAGTCAAAGCATTTAATGCCCACAAATGCCAACCACACACATCACTCAATCATAACAATCACAAGTTGTCAAGTCACATCACTCAAAGTGACAAGTGATTTGACGCTTGATGTGACTAATGATTTGACGCTTGATTTGACTTGCGTGCCGTACTCGAATTCGAAATGCGAATGCGCTCGCAAATAATCTCGGGCTCGGGTTTGCTAATTCCAAATTAACAAATTTTCCGTTGCATCGTAATTAAATAATTACGCCTAGCGAAATCACTATTCACGTCGCTAACGAATTAATTCTAAATTAATTCGTTCGCCCGAATTAAAATCTAATTTCAATTCCGCGTCGAAATCCAATTTCATTTAATATATCAAATATTTTAATTTACTGATTAATTCCAAATTAATCGTTATCTCTCTTAATGATATTTTATCCCAGATAAAATATCTCCATAATTAATCCCAGATTAATTTTCTCTCTCTTCTAATTAATCCCAGATTAATTTAGAGTGTGAGTCATACGTCATCGGTGAATCTTTGGGAAGTGACCCATGAGATCCCTGGATATGTTGGCAGTAAATTCGGTCGTCGGACTATCCGAACACGTAAGTACCTCATACTACGTTTATACCGATTTACAAGACAATGTTGGCTTCTAGCAAAGCGCCATGCCTACCCAATTCTCCAGAAATATCCTTACAGGAATATGTGATCTATATCAGGCGTAATATATGTAGTATAGCGTATTTCGATCCAGTATCGGATGTCACGTGCTAGGCCTGGGGCTGGAATTGTGTCTGCCCCGTACGAAGCACATATCGAATCTTTGGTAACTAGTCTCTATAATCGGATAAACATGACCTAGTCGTAATATCCCGATAGCTGCAGTATATAAGAGAACGAGTTCTGTATCCTACGTGATCATCCTCTCCACTATTACTGGAGTGATACTTCCATCTCGACATCACACCCAATACACTACGATTCTCAATATACCCAGAAGAGGCGTACACAGAACCTGTTAAAGCCCTGGACGACCAAAACCAAAGTACATTGATTGTCGCAAGTATTAGCGGTGCAAGTCTCAGGTTAAGACCAAATACACCTACCCTGATTTCGGACTTCCATAGACACAAAGTCATACTACCAATGGAATTCCGAGGGGGTCTTATCCAGAGCGAAGCTTTTTCCCGTACCATCGGTAAAAACACAACCTCCTATTACACTTGCATGAGTATCCTATACCCAAATAAATGAGAACTATGCCGTTGTGCCCTCACAACGCGCACAAGTGTAATACTAGTCTTTTACGTATTTATCGATGTCCAATCTCGATAATACTCTGACTAGGGATATTTAATGATTTATCATTCGTGGACTGATACTGTCTCATATCATTCTCAATCCAGGAACAAGTCATAGGGACCTCCTATCATTTATATATCTAGGTGATCTAATCACAAATGATAAGTGTGCAATCTCCTTTGTCACATATAGTTTTGTACAACAACACCATGATCTGTACAAATAGTGACACTATGGGTCATAATTGTCCAACATGACCATGATGATTAACTCCAACAAATGGAGCGAATGTCATGTCATACTTATTTGTTAGATATGTGGTGTCAAATGTAACAACATCACCAAAATATTTGTAAGCGGCCCTACTCATCGGATCAGCCCAAAATATATTTTTTAATCTACCTTCATCATCCAAGTTCAATCTAAAGTAAAACCTATCATCTTCTGCTTGCATTTTCATCAAGTAATTTTGTAAAGCTACATCATCTCATTTGCCAAGCCGTAATCTTCTTTGTTTGTCAACATGATTTCTATAATCTCTTGCCGTGAATGTAATATTTTCATGCCCACAAGCTCAATAACAAGAGAATTGATACTTTGGGCAACTCTAATTCCAGCTCGATCATTTATCTCAAGTTTCCTTTTTGCATGTATATTGATGCTACTGTTACATCTGAAATACTTAGACTTCGATGGAGATAATAATTCATGGTTGTGCTCGAGAACTACAGTTTGAACCCTCCATTTTCCAACTTCATATACACATCCATAAATTTTAGCATTGCAACCAATTTTTGAATTAGGTCGGGGCGTTAAAATATTATTCGATGTCGTTTTTGAAAATCCGCTTCTCCCACAAGCAAATGTCACATACCTAACATTCCCATCACCCCGTTTTTACTACTTCTCCACACTACTGGAAACCTATTTCGTTTACCATATTCTTTGTAATAATTAAACATCTCATTAGCATTATCAAAAACCTTATCTTTCTTTGGTTCATCATGTCTATTTCTAAATTCTTCATTGTCTGTCACCCCCCAAACTATAGATGAAGCTTGTATCAAACACATATATTTCACAGTTTTGTCTATTTATCACTTCAAATAAAAGACATAACAATAATAAAACACACACCGTTCTTCAAGCGATTGGGTGTTAATCTGGGCCTTTCGATATTGGGTGTAAAATATCGAAGTTGAGATGGCATTTTGAACTTAAGCAAAACGATAGTGACATTTTGCTTGACTTTGTTGGTGTTTGTGATGGTGACATGAGTGACGATGGGTGAAATTGAGATGAGATCAATTCGTCTAACTTGGAGCATCAATTTACTTGACTTTGTGTTAATTTAGGCTGTTGAAAATTGACATGTTTGGCAATTGGTTTAAGTGTAATCTACCTGACCCAATTAGTTTCTAAAAATAATGAAACGCACCAGCGATTGTCGTTCAAGAGAAGTCTACATAATAGTTTACATACAAATATCATTTTTCATATATAAAACAAAAATTAAAATCCTAACCCAAAGTCAACCATACAATTAACGATTAATATCCATACATCTATCATCACATGATAAAAAATGCATAGCCTATTCTTTTACATACATATTAAGATGATTTATAAAAAATCATTCTTATTAATATACTTGAATAAATACGATCACTCTGATACCATTTGTTGATTTTCAGAGTTCATGCGCAACAGAAATATGTTCGTAACAAAAAAAAATTATTTGCATGAACATTGGCAAACCATATCCATATTTTCTAGTATATTAATAATATAAAAATAATTAGATCTTAAGAAGAAAATATACATGTAGATCTGGATCTCTTTGAATCACGATTCTTTGAACCACGATCTTCCCCATCTTATCTCATCACCTCTAACTGCACGTGTGGGCGTGAAAATAATTACAAAGAACACTCTATTTTTTGTGAATGATTCGTGTACTTGATGCATGAGACAAATCTTATTACTTATTTCTTTTGGTTTTCTAAAACCAAAACAAAAAAAACAAAAACAATTTTTTTTTTTTTTCTTTTTTCTCAGCACACGCTTTTGTGTGCTCAACTTTGATTTTTGACAAATCAAAAATTCTCAGCTCATATTTTTTGCAATTTTTGATAATATCAAAAGTCTTCTATTTTGATTTAAAAACTTCTCTCTATTTATCAAGCCAAAACCAAGCTTATCCTTTTGGATATTATTTTTGTAATGACCGGTATGTTGGGAAATCTCTAGGTCCCGAGGATCGAATCAAGCATAGAAACAACATGTGAATACATCGAGGAAGTTACATAATACTTACATCGATCAGTTGAGCGACGTGAGGGACAACAAAAACTTCAAGCTCCCTCCAAGGTGTGTCACGGCAGTCCACTGGTTTTGCTCATCCAAGAATCGGCCATGGATGTCCATAAAGCTCCAAGCTTTGTGTGTGTATTCCAAACTCACATGTGCGGTTCCCTATCACCTTCGTATGTCTCCAAATGTGTGCTAGCACTCTTGATTTTTGCCACAAAAATCACTCATCTTCTCCTTGTGATTTTCGGTGAAACCAGAAGGAAAAAACAGCCCACTTTGGGCGTGAGAGGGAGGAAGAAAGAGAAGAGAGAATGTGTTGGTTTTGTGTATTAGTTAATTGATTTCCAAAATCAATTAAACATATACCACTTTTTGAATTTCAAAAAGTCAAAAAAGGCAAAAAGCATTAAAGCTCTCCAACTACCACCATCAATCACAATGACAAGTTGTCATATCACTCAAAGTGACTAGACATAACATCAATTGATTGACTAGTGATTTGACGCTTGATGTGACTTGCGAGCCGCACTTTAATTCGCAATGCGAGTGCGCCCGCAAACATTTCCGGGCTCGGGTTTGCTAATTCCAAATTAACAAATTTTCCGTTGTGACGTAATTAAATAATTATGCCTAGCAAAAATTATTATTCAAGTCGCTAACAAATTAATTCTAAATTAACTCGTTCGCCCGAATTAAAATTTAATTTCAATTCCGCGTCGAAATCCAATTTCGTATAATATATCGAATATATTATTTAATCGATTAATTCCAAATTAATCGTTCTCTCTATTCAATTAATATTTTATCCCAGATAAAATATCTCCGTAATTAATCCTAGATTAATTTCTCTCTCTCATTTAATTAATCTCAGATTAATAAAGTGCGAGTCATACGTCATCGGTGAATCTTCTTCGGGAAACGACCCATGAGATCCCCAGATATGTTGGCAGTAAATACGGTCGTTGGACTATCCGAACACGTACGTACGTAGTACTACGTTTGTACCGATTTACAAGACAAGGTTGGCTTCTAGCAAAGTGCCATGCCTACCCAATTCTCCAGAAATATCCTTACATGAATATGTGATATATATTAGGCGTAATATACGTAGTATAGCGTATTTCGATCCAGTATCGGATGTCACGTACTAGGCCTGGGGCTGGAATTGTGTCTGCCCCGTACGAAGCACATATCGGATCTCTGGTAACTAGTCTCTATAATCGGATAAACATGACCTAGTCATAATATCCCGATAGCTGCAGCATAATGAGAACGAGTTCCGTATCCTACGTGATCATCATCTCCACTATTACTGAGTGATACTTCCATCTCGACATCACACCCAATACACTACGATTCTCAACATACCCAGAAGAGGCATACACAGAACCTGTTAAAGCCCTGGACGACCAAAACCAAAGTACATTGATTGTCGCAAGTATTAGCGGTGCAAGTCTCAGGTTAAGACCAAATACACCTACCCTGATTCGGACTTCCATAGACACATAGTAATACTACCAATGGAATTCCAAGGGGTCTATCCAGAGCAAAGCTGTTTTTCGTACCATCGGTAAAACAAAACCTCCTACTACACTTGCGTGAGTATCCTATACCCAAATATATGAGAACTATCCGTTATGCCCTCACAACGTGCACAAGTATAATACTAGTCTTTCGTATTATCGATGTCCAATCTCGATAATACTACGACTAGGGATATTTAATGATTAAACCTTCGTGGATTGATATTGTCTCATATCATCTCAATCCAGGAACTAATCATAAGGACCTTCTATCATTTATACATCTTGGTGATCTACTCACAAATGATAAGAGAGCAATTTCCTTTGTCACATAGTTAATTTGTACAACAACACTGTGATCTGTACAAATAGTGACGCTATAGGTCATAACTGTCCAACAATCTCCCACTTGGCCTATAGCCAGTCACTCAAGTGTCCTACACCCGAACTATGTATGGTTCTCTCAAATTACTGAGAAAAGACTTTCGTCAACGGATTTGCATGAATATCATCTGATGCGATTTATTCGATCATCACATCGCCACGATGTATGATCCGAACGAATCAGATAAATATCGAAGTATATATCTGGATCGTTGTGAGACCATTAATTCTTTAGCTTGCGCTGAAGCCTAGCTCAGCTGCTAACAGAACTATATCTAATCTAATTAGATTATTATCAATCCAGAAGGCTTCTATTGCTGCCTCAGCCACAACAATATTCCACTTTTGTTGTTTATTCTGTAACAGTATCTTGCTTGGAAGATTTCCAGCTCACTGTTCCGTTATTCAAACTTTATAGTGTCGTTATTACGACTCACAGTCGTTTATATCGGTTAGGAAACTTACAACGGTGAACCCAGTCACTTCAAGTTCTCATTCTCCATAGTTTAAGACATCATCCTTAGATCTCTAAGATACTAAAGGATGTTCTTAACATCAATCCAATGACCATCACTTGGATTGGCCCGATTGTGACTCCATATGCTCAAAGCGTATGAAACATCAGGTCGCATACATTTATTTCAATGTACGATTTCTCGGAGAGTACTAACAACTTTAAATCTATCCCAGTAGATCTTTATTCCTCGAATAATGGTTGTTTTCTCCCAAGAAATCTACGGAGAATTTTTTTTTTTCCGAAAGCCAAGCTTCACCGATTATATTATATGGGAGTGTCATTTCCAAGAAATGACATATTATCATTATTTAGGACTTTCACTATCAGTGCGCTCCCACTAACCTTCTTATATACACAAGAATCATTTCGTTTTGAATTAAATCATACACCATTATGATTACATCAAAATGATAGTTCCAAGAACGTAATGCTTGCTTCAATCCATCCATGGATCGAATAACCTGCAAACCTTATTTGCTTGTTGTGGTAGGACAAAACCGTCAGGATGTTATAAACATCCTCTAAAAGGTTTCCGTTAAGGAAATCGATTTTGGCATTCAGCTATCATATTTCATAAATGAAACATACAGCATCAACAAGCATTATCCAAATGGATTACCATGGCAACAGTAAAAGGTTTCGTCGTAATCGACACAATGTTGATAACGATATCTTTTCACTACACAAGCCTAGCTTAGTACGTTGGTATGTTGCCTTCCATGTATGTCTTCCTTGAAGACTTATATAGTACCAGTAGGCACAATGCTTTGCGGTACATTACTAGTGTCCAAACATAGTTGGTATACATGGATCCATTTCAGACTTATTTGGCACTTTGCCATAATAGGGAGTCGATACCCTGTATCACTTCCTCATACGTAGTCAGTTCGTATTCCTCAATAGATTGACATCTTTATGAGGTGAGATCAGAAACCCATACCCCAGGTTGTTTCCTGACTCTCTCCGACTTACGCGTTCTTGTGTATTCGAAGATTATTGGTATAGTTTCATCCTTGATGAACTATTTGTGTTCCAATAAGGACTCGGTGCCTGGAACAGTATTACTCCGATTTTCATCGAGTTTTACTTTACTCCCACTTACCACTGCATATAGGTATTCCTCTTAGATAAACCGCATGGTGAGAAACAATTACATTGTTCTCTGTGAGTTGTATAAGTACTATACTTAGGTATCCCTAGGATAACCTAAAACTTGGCACTTATCCGATTTGGGTTTTAGTTTGGTATCATCCAAACATATGCCTAACATTCCCAAATCTTCAGGAATGAGAAACCCAGTTTCTTTCATGTTCATATCTAATATGAAATCTGTCAAACAGATTTTTATGGAATCTTATTCAAAATAAGTTCTACACTGTTTATGCGTATCCGTTGAAGGAAATAGTAGCTCAGAACGACTCATGATTAACCTTATCATGTCCAACAAAACTCAGTTTTATCTGTTCGGACACACCGTCAAATTGACGTGTTCCGGGAGGAGTCCTCATTGAAAGAATACTATACTCTTTCAAGTATATGAGAAACTTATCGCTTAAGTATTTTCATCATTGTCTAATCGTGACGGTATAATACTTTAGCCGATCTGTTTGTCTATTTCGTGTCGAAACTCTAAAAGTTTTCGATTTGTGTTTCATTAAGAACACATATAACCATAACGCGATGCCAAATCCGTGTAGGTCACGAAATATTCATATCCACCTCTAGCCTAGCTAGATATGGGCCCACCTATGTCACTATGAACAAGGGCTAACAGATCGGTGGCATTTACACTTTTACCAAGTAAAGGTGTTTTAGGCACTTTGCCCAATAAACCAGATTCGTAGACATTATTTGAATAGAATCAAATCTGTCAAAGTACCCACTCTTCAAAAGTGTGGATATACGAGTCTTGTTTAATTGTGTCCTAGACATCAATGCCACAAGTAAGTTTCAACTGATTAAATCAGTTTGAGCTATTTGTTTCTCTCATGTTATATGTTTGAGATTTATTTATATTCAAAATAAATACTGTTATTCACATCTAATGTGTTTATCTCAATATCATCTTTATGTAATAAACACTTTAGTGTTCTAGAATATAAAGGTATACCCCAACGGGTTAAACCCTGATATAGAGATAATGTATCTAGTCAAACTAGTTACATTTTAACAATTTCCTAATTTAAGTACACACCCACCGGAAGGTATTCCTGAACTTAGGTATCTACGGTTAAAACATCGACTTTCGTCCCGTTTCTAATTCGCAGATTAATCTCAACTGAAGTCAGTATCCTGCTTACATCAGATTCTGCATATCAGTACATATTTAGGAACCACACTAAGTATTTAAAATCCAATTTTAATACTAGTAGTGAACAGAACTATGACAAACATATTTGAAGTCAGAGCCTTGCTCGTTCTTCAATTCTTCATGTATGCTTTGTTCAAACGGCAGTCACGTTTCCCCGCGATCCCATTTGCCACAATTTGGACAGACATATTGGGATATGTCCTTTATCTTCCCAGAAGATTATAATGATTTTGCCTTTGCCCTTTTCGGTACCCCAGAAGCCTATGGACAAGCCTTGGCCTTCTAGAATGTCGAAATAAGATGCGACTTGCGCTTCTTGCCTTATTGCAAACTTTGGCTTTGACTCCTTGAGTATGGCCATTAACTCTCCAAGAGTTTAATATTACAATTTAGTACTTCAAAGATCAAATTAGATCTATGAAGATCCTTCAATTTCATTATCATACTTTAGGATCTAATCATTAGTTCTGATTAAGAAATAAAGAGTCTATTTGGCAAGCATAATGGATTAAGCATTAAAGTTATCATCACATGAATATTCCAAATATCATGCTATACTATTTGCTTAACTCCGGGCTTAGGCCTAAGATGTTATTTTATCAAATAAAGTAACTTATTAGTTTCCAGGACTATCCTGAAATTTTATTTCCAATTTGAAAATTAAAGTCGTTTAAATACATTTTCACCCAGGATTATGTTTTAAACACTAATCTTTCAATTATCTTGATTCTAATAGTCCAACTATTTAATCAACGATTTAGGTACTATTTATTATAATGATTACTAAAGTCTAACTATATAATCAACTATAATTTAATTTGTTAATTCAAATATATTGATTACTATAATCCAATTATATAATCAACTATAAATGAAATAGTTTGAATACAGTCCAACTGTTTAATTAAAACAACTATTAAATATTAGTCCAACTAATATATTAATTTATTAACGAATAATTTGAAATGAGCGCGTATGGCAAGTTACTAAACGAATATTGTAAATTTAATACTTGCCTCCCACTATTTTTCGGCGAGCCTCTAACCCACTGTCGAGTACTTGGGAAACCGTGTTTCCTAGTGGGCTAGGATCCCGTTAAATAACACACAATCTTGACTTTGGCCAACAAATTGTATGATAATTAACTAGGTAGATCTCTAAGATCAATTGGATCCCATCCAATTCCTAGATCCAGTAGGGGACATCCAAGTCCGAAACATATATCTTATATATGCTAATATATCCAATATATTGCCTAACCTTTTTCCTCTGAATCAACTAAGCCTTGGCTTTGGCACAACAAACTTAGTGATCCCAGTTAAGCGTGACCCATTGACCTTGTAAAGCTTCGTAAGGAATTCCCCGAGCAGCATTGTCCTTCCCATAAAGGACATAATTGACAACTCGAAATTTCATATTATCATTTTCCCGCAGCGGATCCTGGGGGAAGAGTGTTGCTAATTTATACCGTCCGCTATTTCATATGTGACTACGAGTCAAACCAAAACAAAACATGCCAGATCATGAATTAGTAACTACTGCATCCAATCTCCAAAAAAATCCCAATTGTTTCGAACTTTCAATTTTTGGAATGGAATATTTACGGAATCTCCATGAATCAATGTCGATGGACAAGAAGTGATCTTGACTTTGGCCAACAAATCACAATTTGGACAAGGCACCAATATGGAACAAAGCTCTCGTGATTCAAACACATCCTCGACGGAAAAAGGCCTTGAGTTTGGCCAACAAACCAATGCCAATCTTGGATCTTGAGTAAGAATCACTCAATGGAAGGAAAAACGCTTAATATTTTGTGAGGGTTTTTCGCGTGCAAATTGGTAACCAATTTATTATCTTTGTTAAGGTCTCATCATCATACACCCTTAAACATGCATTCTAAACACATAATAAGGCACATATAAATAAATAATAATGATATGCAGATGGATACTTTACACATTGATCCTAGATCAAATCTCTCGCTTTCCTCTCTCCCGCTAGCACAAGTATTTACTTCTACCTGTTACATAACACTTCTAAAGAAACCTCATTTACATTGAGGGGAATATGTGAGAAGAGAAATACATAGAGTCAAAGAGGTAATAGGCTGGACACACATGTCCAATTTAATAAATTCTAAATTTATTACAACAAGTTCCAAAATTGCCCCACCCATCAAAGTACGAATTCTCGAATTAAATTAAACTACAACATTAAATCCAATTTAATTTATATTTAATACTAATTCGCTATTTAATTCCAAATTAAATATTACACTTTATTAACGAACCTTTACGACTTAAATTCAAAATTTAATCGTTACAGGTCTCAAAGCCCGATTAACATCCAATCTTAATTTAATTAAAGTCCAATGGGCTTTCAATTAATTTCTTAAGGCATTGACTTTTGGTCAACTTGGGTCAAACCCAAAGACTAAGCCCATTTAAAGGAATCACCCTTATATGCCTAGAAACCAATTTAGGCCTATTAGGCCCAATTAAATATTAAAGGTCTATTAGTCATAATTGGACTTTATGGAAATGGTTTTGGGCCCAATTGGATCCAACCAATTTGCCTAAACCAATCTTGGTACAACCAAGCCCAATAACAACTTTTCAGCCCAAATCCAATTTAAGCCAACATAATTAAATTCCAAAATTCCAAATTTATAATTTAATTACTCAAAGTGTAATTCCATAATTAATCACCCAAATCAATATTTCCAAAACATCAATTAGCCTAATTAATTATGCTTATCAACAACAATTAGTGTCCAACACAAATTGTCAAAAATCAAACCCATTACATGCTAGTAAGCTCTCGGCAATGGTAGGGTTTTTTCAAATCGATTCGGTTTTAATCCAATCAAATCCAATTCAACATTACCCAATTGATTTCAAGTCATCCAATAAATCAAAAATAAAAAATTACCAAGACATTAGGGTAGCATATGATTCGACCAAGAAAACCATTTTGGGAAAAATTTGTCCAATTCAAAATTCATCAAATTGACAATGCATAACACCATGTTATCAATATTTAAGCATACTCAAACATCCAATTTCATCAAATCATGCTCAAATACATTTTACCCAATTTTAACCCTAAATTAAAGTTTCATGCTTTTACTCGCTCTGATACCATTGTTGGGAAATCTCTAGGTCCCGAGGATCGAATCAAGCATAGAAACAACATGTGAATACATCGAGGAAGTTGCAGAATACTTACATCGATCGGTTGAGGGACGCGAGGGACAACAAAAACTTCAAGCTCCCTCCAAGGTGTGTCACGGCAGTCCACTGGTTTTGCTCCTCCAAGAATCGGCCATGGATGTCCATAAAGCTCCAAGCTTTGTGTGTGTATTCCAAGCTCACATGTGCGGTTCCCTATCACCTTCGTATGTCTCCAAATGTGTGCTAGCACTCTTGATTTTTGCCTAAAAAATCACTCATCTTCTCCTTGTGATTTTTGGTGAAACCAGAAGGAAAAAAAGCCCACTTTGGGCGTGAGAGAGGGAGGAAGAAAGAGAAGAGAGAATGTGTTGGTTTTGTGTATTAGTTAATTGATTTCCAAAATCAATTAAACATATACCAATTTTTGAATTTCAAAAAGTCAAAAAAGGCAAAAAGCATTAAAGTTCTCCAACTACCACCATCAATCACAATGACAAGTTGTCATATCACTCAAAGTGACTAGACATCACATCAATTGATTGACTAGTGATTTGACGCTTGATGTGACTTGTGAGCCGCACTTTAATTCGCAATGCGAGTGCGCCCGCAAACACTCCCGGGCTCGGGTTCGCTAATTCCAAATTAACGAATTTTCCGTTGCGACGTAATTAAATAATTATGCCTAGTAAAAATTACTATTCAAGTCGCTAACGAATTAATTCTAAATTAACTCGTTCGCCCGAATTAAAATCTAATTTCAATTCCGCGTCGAAATCCAATTTCGTATAATATATCGAATATATTATTTAATCGATTAATTCCAAATTAATCGTTCTCTCTCTTCAATTAATATTTTATCATAGATAAAATATCTCTGTAATTAATCATAGATTAATTTTTCTCTCATTTAATTAATCCTAGATTAATAAAGTGAGAGTTATACGTCATCGGTGAATCTTCGGGAAGCGACCCATGAGATCCCCGAATATGTTATCAGTAAATACGGTCGTCGGACTATCGGAACACGTACGTACCTAGTACTACGTTTGTACCAATTTACAAGACAAGGTTGGCTTCTAGCAAAGCGCCATGCCTACCCAATTCTCCAGAAATATCCTTACAGGAATATGTGATCTATATCAGGCGTAGTATACGTAGTATAGCGTATTTCGATCCAATATCGGATGTCACGTGCTAGGCCTGGGGCTGAAATTGTGTCTGCCCCGTATGAAGCACATATCGGATCTCTAGTAACTAGTCTCTATAATCGGATAAAATGACCTAGTCATAATATCCCGATAGCTGCAGCATATAAGAGAACGAGTTCTGTATCCTACGTGATCATCATCTCCACTATTACTGGATGGATACTTCCATCTTGACATCACACCCAATACACTACGATTCTCAATATACCCAGAAGAGGCGTACACAGAACCTGTTAAAGCCCTGGACGACCAAAACCAAAGTACATTGATTATCGCAAGTATTAGCGGTGCAAGTCTTAGGTTAAGACCAAATACACCTACCCTGATTCGGACTTCCATAGACACATAGTAATACTACCAATGGAATTCCGAGGGGTCTATCCAGAGCGAAGCTGTTTCCCGTACCATCGGTAAAACACAACCTCCTACTACACTTGCATGAGTATCCTATACCCAAATATATGAGAACTATGCCGTTATGCCCTCATAACGCGCACGAGTGTAATACTAGTTTATTCCGCATTATCGATGTCCAATCTCGATAATACTACGACTAGGGATATTTAATGATTAAACCTTCGGGGATTGATACTATCTCATATCATCTCAATCCAGGAACTAATCATAAGGACCTCCTATCATTTATACATCTTGGTGATCTAATCACAAATGATAAGAGAGCAATTTCCTTTGTCACATTGTTAATTTGTACAACAACACCATGATCTGTGCAAATAGTGACGCTATGAGTCATAACTGTCCAACATGGTAATCTCAAATACTGTTACGTTACGAGATGAGTGTCGCATAACATAAATTATGTATGGACACATATACACTCATGAAATGACCTTGGGGACAATCGATATATTCCTCGAAGTTCCGATACGAAATTGTACGATGTACAACTCCAGACAGCCCATGATATTTGGGCCATAACTTTCTCATACGAACTCCTATTTTTATGAATTTTATATCATCAGAAATATAAGATCGAGACCTACAACTTCTGCGATGAAATTTTTTCCAAATTTGAAACAGAAATACGTCAAATATGCAGGTCCAAAATCTAGGTGAATAGTGTCGCGGACCCATCAAGAAAAATCTCAAACTTTCTCAACTTTTCTTCATTAATACAAATTACAAATAGCCCCTAATATAAAAAGGGGAACTTTTTGAGCATCCCTAAGATTGGAAGAGAAAGAAGAAAAACTTGAGGGATGATGATGAGAAAAGAAGAAAGAAAAAATAGATGAATGAAGAAGAAGAAGTAGCAAATAAGAGAAACAAATAGCAAATCTACATGAGTTAAGAGGAAGGTTGGCAATAATTGAGAGCTTAGAGAGTGAAGAAAATCAAGAAGAAGAAGGTAAAGAAACTTGACCCAAAACTTGGTTTGTTAGATTTTGAAAGTATGATGATAGAAAAGGCTATTGACATGTTAGAGATTGCATTTTGGTGATTTATAAGTAAAGAAATTAGTTGTAGAATTGAGTATCCAAGTTTTGTGACTCTTAAGGGTTTAGCTAAGAGTAAAAATAATGACATTAAATAATTATTTGAGGATGATATATTGGTGTTAAATATGTGAAGATTAAGTTTAAATGAGATGGATTGTGTATTGGTTTTAGTATAGAAATGTTGGTGATGTGACCGGTGCGTAATCACACGCGTATAACGCAAGCGCACGTATCGTTCAAGTAGTATAAAAAGTATTGATCCCACGAGGACTTAATACCTAATCTATTAATTTTATGAGGTCAAATGATTACTAGTATCTAACAGGTTGATTGATTGATTTGAAATGATGATGATTTCAAATTTAAAAACAAGTAAATAAAATTGCACGAAAGTAGGTTTAAGAAAAATCAATATTAGGAAACTATCTATGGTTGTGAATCTTTCTAATATCTTTTAAAAGATGAAGTGGTTATTTCATGTTTGTGTAATAAATTGGTTTACTAACCTGGAACAATAAATTATGCGAAAGCCTCTGTCGATGGTCAGACTCAAATACCCAGTATAACCCAATTGAACCATATGTCTATGTCAACCAAATTACCTGGATTCATTAAGATTAAGTTCCAATTATGGCTACCCCCGCCCGACATGTATATGTCTATCCTGTAAGGAAATCTATTAATGGGTTATCTATCTTCAAGGAAGATCGTGGGCTATTAAGTTTAAGGTTGAAACCTAAAATTCCTTTGTCAAGTTTATTTTAGATTTACCAGATCAATCTTATTAGTGGCCAATTAACAAGACGCATTAAGCTTAAGACTTAATAAGTAAACCTTTAAATTACCCAAACTATAAAATAACCCCTTATAAACCGGTGATATTAGAATTCATCACAACCCCATATAACTAACTTAGTTACGACACATAACTAGGGCTAGTAAAAACTTAAAAGTAAAAGACATAAAGTAAAAATGCTGAAAAGTAATTGCGGTAAAGTAAAAGCTGAAAAGTAAATTACAATAAAATAAAATGCTAAGGTAAAAGATCAACTTTTACTATTTACTATTTAGATATCTCCCTTAATATAATATATTAACTTGTGATTATTTTACCAACCAGCCATATAGGCGGTAACCTGATTAAGTCAAATTAAGTCCAACAGCCATAAAGGCGAAACCAAAATAAACCTGCCATATAGGCGGTAAGAAAATTTAATTACCAACCGACCAATCTGGCGGTATCCTTCCTTAGTCAGGTTTAAACCAGTTTAAAATGAATTACCAACCCACCAATATAGCGATATCCTCATTAAGTCAAATTTTAAAAAGTGAATATATTATATTTAAGGGAGATTAATCTAAATAGAAATAGTAAAAGAATTACCTTTCACCCTAGCAGGGGGAAGTTACCTCCTCATGGTTGAATAGTAAAAAATGTAAAAGTAAAAAAATAAATTACTTTTACTATTACATAACATAATTAAAATTAATTACAAAACTAAAATTTAAAAGAAACTAGATAGAAAAGTCCCCATTTACATCAGAGAATTTAGAGAGGAAGGTACATCTGAAACTGAAATTTCGAGCTCTATTTATAGGCCTCAATAAGCTTCCCGCGTCGCGACGCCACGTTTCTTCTTTCGTCGCTACGCGATGACGTGTCACTCTCTGATTGTCCGGTTCAGATTCTTATCTGTTGACGTGGAGATTGCGGATAATTAATTCATAATTGTGCTGAATTGGCAGTGACGTGGCGCTGACGTGGTGCTGACATGTCGACACGAGGCGAAAGGGATTGTCTGCACCATAGAATTGTGACATGTGGCACGTTGTGATTGGCTGATGATGACGTGGCTGACACATGGCAGGTTGACTCAGTCTTCTGCTGACGTGGATGACATGTGGGATGAAATGTGTCGACACATGGAGATGGCGATTGTCTGCACCATAGGATGATGACACGTGGTACTGCGCACGTTAGCAGATCGGCTGTGATGGTGACACGTGGCACGGCGCACGTTAGCAGAGTCAAACTTCTCAGATTCTGACATGTGGACTCGGCACACATTAGCAAACTTGCGGTGCAGGTTAGACGTCGCGAGCCAATTGACCATTTTGCCCTTTTGTGTTCGTTTTCACTGTTTTGGTCCCAAATCACCTCCATAATGTCATGAAACTTTATTTATCTACAAAATAACACAAAACACATCAAAATATTCACAAAACTCAAGAAACTATACAAAATATTTAGTTAAATGAGTGGGAAATAGTGATATAATTACCACTCATCATACCCCCAAACCTAACATTTTGCTAGTCCTCGAGCAAAACACAGAATAAAATAACATAAAAATCTTAAAATAAATTTAACTAAGCCACTTTCGTAGGGATCACAGTTGCATTTAGCGAATGCAACAAGCCTTTAAACCCTTAGGTGTCCCTAGTGGACAAGTTGTAGTCTCGTGAGGGTTTACAGCAATGATACCCTCAAATATTTTTCAAAAGTAAAAATGTAGTAAAACTAATGCACATAAAAGCAAAAAGACAAGAGAATAAAGAATTTAGTGACTAATCAGGTGAAACTTCTACTCCAAGTCACTAGTTGTTTTCTTTCTTTCTAAATTACTGAATAAGTAAATTCTCCGATTATATTTACCATTCTCCATATGCACAGCCGACAAAATATTAATCAACTCATTTTGCCCATAATAGTCACAAGTGCAGTTGATAAGAGAGTAATATTTTTGTCCTAAAGTTTTATAAGCATTCACAACTTTTTGCAGCAATGGAATAATTTTTCTGATTTTTCTTTGATTTTTTTGAATTTTTTTTATATATACAATATCTTCCATCTATGTAGCGAGTGTTGGGTCGGTGGCTCCCAAACCAGTTGGCTTTAGGGCACCAGGTGTTAAGACACCCCCACAGACTTAATTACTCAGACTTCAGATATATATATTTTTGCAGCATCTTTGATCCATGTAGCGAGCTTTGGGCCAGTGACTCCCAAACCAGTTGGCTTTAGGGCACTAGGTGTTAAAACACCCTTATAGACTTAATAACTTGGATCTCAGAAATTTTTTACTTCATCACTTTTTGAGATGCTTCCTCCAATAAAACTACAACCCTGAATATTACAAACTTTTCAATTATAGCTCATGTCCGTATGTTACTATGCATGTTGCTAATACTTGTTAACTGAGCATATGACGATCCATTTTAGTCAGTTATTATGGAGAATTCACAAATTAAATAATTCAAAAGGATATAAACAAAATTAACTTGTTCCGAAATAGGTTTGAGACACGTCTCAGGAGTGGAAATTCCTTACACAGCTATCTCTTACCAAATTCACCTTTTTAGTCAAAACAAAAACAAAAACAAAAACGCAAAATATTTTTGTAATTTTTGAAATTTTTTCAATTTTTGTTTTTGTATTTTTCGAAAAATTTTGAACTAAAAATAAAAATAACACACCACTAAAAACAAGATACTGATCAACTAATTCCCTCCCCCAAACCTAAATGAGACATTGTCCCCAATATCTTAAACAATAGAAGAAGAGTTTGGAAGATAGTACTTGGTTAGCTGAAATTTTACACGAAAAGTTAAAGGTTAAGATCCAGATTAATCCTACGCCTCTTACCACGATCGTCCTCAGAACAATTTATCTTTGAAAGGATAGGGTCAATTTGTGGTTCATAGGCTAAGATTTGGTCAATTAGATCTGGAGCAGTTCTGGCAGTAAAGAGGAGTTCTTTCATAGGTTTTGACACGAACCCATTTCTCCGGGCATCATCAAGAAACATACAAAGAAAATCATAAAATCCTTCAACGTTGTACAGTCCAAGCGATTTCTGGTGTATGTTCATGTTCGCCCAAGATAACACTGTAAACATTTCCTCCAATGTACTCAAGCCACCTGGCAAAGCAATAAAAGCATCAGCACAATTAATCATTTCTACCAATCGTTCAGACATACCTGACACGATCAGTTCCTCTCCGTTTGATGGTTCAATAAGATTTGCCTCTGCCAACGGTTTTGGGATGATTCCCAAAAGGTTACTGCCTCCCTCCTGTACGGCCTTTGAAATGATCCCCATTAGTCCAAGATTGCCTCCGCCATATACTAAGTGCTTATTCCTTGCAGCTAAGACTCGACCCAATTCCTGTGTTGCTTCTAAGTATTGTGGCTTAACACCAACACTAGTACCGCAAAACACACAGATGTTTTCAACTCGTCTTCTTGAAGTGGCTTCTATGTTTTACTCTGGATGTCTGCAAAAGTGCAATGATGAGTTGAATTTATAATACCTGAAAAGGGTGAGTAAAATAATAGCACTAGTACCTGCCAAATGACAATTATTAGTTAAACAGTATAATAAATTGTGATAGTAAAAAAGGTATGGATCCTGTCGGAGAAAATAAAAGAAAACAACAAAACAAATCACAATTATTAGGAAAAGAAAAGAGAATAATATGTACAAGAAAAGTAGCGGCTTGATTGACGTCTATACGTCAGGGACAAGCTTCCCATCCAATTTTCTTATAAATTGGAAAATAAGGTCTTTTTGAGTCAGATTCCCAAGACTTAACTGTTGTCTTTCTTTTTGAAATTATGTATGTAATTTGCGAATGGCTATATGAACATATCCACTGGGATGCTTCTCAAGAGTCGAAGATATATTATCTACATACTCCTTACTCAAGCCATCCCTAATGAATTTAATTTTGTCTTCGCGATTATCAGACACCATTCCTAAATAATGACAACGAGTATTTCAATTCCAGCGTGCACATTTGTAACAAACACCCATTTGCTTAGCTCCACATTTCTTTACATAGGTGCTTCTTCCAAATCCGGGCAAATAAGAATTACAGGAATCAGAATACTCACCTGCTAATCGGACACGTGCTTTGAATACCCAACGAATGTCATTAGGAATATCATGAATCATCAGTAGTCTCATTTGTTCCAAGCGAGCTTTGTAGACTTTCATTAGAGAGTTTTGAGGGATATAAGGAAATTGCTTGTGAAGATTTGCGAGAATTTCTTCCATCCTGAATGTCTTAATCTGTAAAAACTAAACACACAAAATTAAATCACACCAAATCATAATATATACACAAATTGCATGGGTTGCCTCCCTGCTAGTGCTAAGTTTAAAGTCGTCAGCTAGACGCGACTTCTCGAACGTTAGGCTGGATCTGAAAGTGTGACACTTTCTTGTTGTCGTTCAAATGATTCTCCCCAGTAGTGCTTGACACGCTGACTGTTAACCTTGAATGTTTCGTTGGTGTTGAGATCCAGTAACTCAACAGCTCCATATGGTAAAACTTGAGTGATCACGAATGGACCTGACCACATTGATTTCAACTTTCTAGGGAAAAGTTTCAATTGTGAATTGTACAACAACACTTGCTGCCTTGGTTCCAACTGTCTGTGCACTATTTTTCGATCATGCCATTTGTTGGTCTTTTCTTTGTATAATCTGGCATTCTCATAAGCCTGTAAGTGAAATTCCTCCAATTCGTTGAGTTGGTGAAGTCGTTTCTCTCATGCAGCTTGTGAATCAAGATTCAACTTCTTCAGTGCCCAGTACGCCTTGTGTTCAAGCTCAACTGGCAGATGGAACGTTTTCCCAAACACCAATCGATATAGAGACATACCAATGGGTGTCTTGTAAGCTGTCTGATAGGCCCATAATGCGTCATCCAGTTTTGTTGAACAGTCCCTCCTTGTTGATCCAACAGTTCTCTCCAAGATTCTTTTGATTTCCCTATTTGAAACTTCAACCTGTCCATTTGACTGTGGATGATAAGCAGTTGCAACCTTGTGAGTAACTCCGTATTTGGATAGGAGTGCATCAAAGTATCTGTTGCAGAAATGTGTGCCACCATCACTGATAATTTCCCGAAGTGTTCCGAACCGAGTGAAAATGTTCTTTTTTCAGGAATTTGATCACCACTTTTGAATCATTGGATGGTAGTGCAATTGCTTCAACCCATTTGGAGACGTATTCTACAACAACCAGGATGTACAGGTTTCCGAATGATGGAACAAAGGTCCCATGAAATTTATAACCCACACATCGAATATCTCCACTTCCAGAATGTTTTGCAACGGTCCTTCATTTCTCCTCGAAATATTCCCCATTCTCTGGCACCTGTCACATTGAAGAACAAAAAGATAAGCATCATTAAAAATAGTGGGCCAGAACAAACCTGATTGTAGGACTTTGGCTGCATTTTATTTCCGCTGAAGTGTCCGCCGCATGGTGACGAATGACAGTGTTGCAGAACACTGTTGACCTCCTCCTGTGGAACACACCGTCTCAATAATTGATCAACACACCATTTGAATAGGTACAACTCATCCTAGACATAGTGCTTGCCTTCTTTGAAGAATTTCTTCCGTTGCTGAGTTGTCCATTCCAACGGCCATTTTCCCGATACAATGAAGTTGATATAGTTAGCATACTAAGGGACATCCTGCTGTTTCATGGAAAATAGATGTTCATCTGGAAAAGTTTCTTTGATTGAAAGTTCTTTGCCAGCTGTTTCTCCACTCTCGAGCCTCGATAAGTGATCTGCCACCTGGTTTTCTGTCCATTTCCTGTCTCGAATCTCCACGTCAAATTCTTGCAGAAGAAATATCCAATGGATCAATCTGGGTTTGGCATCTTTCTTTGTGATCAGATATTTGATTGCTGAATGATCTGTGTAGACCACCACTTTGGGACCCAGCAGATATGAGTGAAATTTTTCAAAACGTACACAACTGCGAGCAACTCCTTTTCAGTGGTTGTGTAGTTGAGTTGAGCTTCATTCAAAGTTCTGCTGGAGTAGTAGATGGTGTGGAAAATCTTTGTTTTGTGTTGTCCCAAAACTGCACCTACAGCAAAATCACTAGCATCACACATTACTTCAAATGAAAGGGTCCAGTCTGGTGCTACAATGATGGGGACAGAAATCAGCTTTTGTTTTAAGATCTCAAAAGCTTCCTGGTATTCTTTGGTGAAGTTGAAAGGCACATCCTTCTCCAGAAGATTGCAAAGAGGTTTAGCAATCTTGGAAAAGTCTTTGATAAATATCCTGTAAAAACCTGCATGTCCAAGAAAACTCTGAATCCCTTTGACTGATGTCGGTGGAGGTAGTTTTTCAATTGTTTCAATCTTTGCTTTGTCTACCTCGATTCCCTTTTGTGAGATCCGGTGTCCAAGAAAAATGCCTTCCTACACCATGAAGTGGCATTTCTCCCAGTTGAGTACCAGGTTGGTATCTTCGCATCTTTGTAATACCTGTTCCAAATTTTGCAAACAGTGGTCAAAAGAATCTCCAAACACAGAAAAGTCATCCATAAAAACCTCCATACTCTACTCCAGCATGTCTGAGAATATGGCCATCATGCAACGCTGAAATGTAGCGGGGGCATTACATAATCCAAATGGCATTCTGCGAAAAGCAAAAGTACCATAATGACATGTAAATATGGTTTTCTCCTGATCTTCTGGGGCGATGGCAATCTGATTGTATCCTGAATATCCATCCAGAAAGCAATAGAACTCATGTCCCGCCAGTATGTCTAACATCTGGTCAATGAATCGTAGCGGAAAATGGTAATTTCTTGTGGCTTTGTTCAGCTTTCGGTAGTCCATGCATACTCTCCATCCAGTCACCGTTCTGGTTGGAATTAGCTCGTTCTTTTCATTGGTAACCACAGTGATTCCTCCTTTCTTCGGCACACACTGCATAAGACTCACCCATTACTATATGAGATGGGGTAAATGATGCCAGCATCCAACCATTTGATGATTTCTTTCTTCTCGACCTCCTTCATGATTGGATTGAGTCTCCGTTGATGCTCCACTGTGGGCTTGTACTCATCATTCATCAGGATCTTGTGCATGCAAAATGATGGACTAATGCCTCGAATGTCTGCTATAGTTCAGCCAATGGCTCTTTTGTGCTCTCGTAATACTCTCAGCAACTTTTCTTCCTGCTCCAATATTAGTGAAGAAGAAATAATAACAGGTAATTCAGAAGAGTTTCCAAGAAATGCATACCTGAGATGGCTCAGAAGTAACTTCAGCTCCAGTTGTGGTGGTTCTTCAATCGAAGGCTTGATTCGATCTTTCTTTGGCAGTTCCAGGCTTTCCACTTGTAGTGTCGATTTGAATCGGAATGGTTTGTCAAGGTAGTTGATACATTCCAGGATTTCAGCATCTAGCTCGTTGTCAGTCATGTTGGTGATGCAAGCTTTAAGTTTGTCCGTGGGAGTTGTATCAGTATCCTGAACGATACTATGAACAACATCAATCCTGAAACATTATTCTTCCTTTTCATCGCTCGTGAATTTCATGGCTTTGAAAACATTGAAAGTAACTTCTTGGTCCTGAACTTTCATAGTTAGTTCTTCTTTTTGTACATCAATCACAGTTCATCTTGTCGCCAAGAATGGTCTTCCAAGGATGATAGGTACATCTTTGTCTTCTTCCATGTCAAGGATAATGAAATCTGCTGGAATAATGAGTTTGTAGACTTTGACCAGCACATCTTCAACAACACCTCTTGGAAATGCGAGCGTTCGATCATCAAGGTTTAATGAGACTGAGGTAGACATTGCTTCTCCAATTTGCAGTTTCCTGTAAATAGAAAAAATGCATCAAATTAACACTTGCACCTAAGTCACATAAAGCCTTACCGATATAGTGTTCTCCAATTTTGCATGAGACAGTGAAACTGCCAGGATCTTTCAATTTTGGGGGAAGTTTCCTTTGAATGATGGCACTATATTCTTCTGTCAATGCTACTGTCTCGTAGTCTCCCAATCTCTGTTTTCGTGAAAGAATGTCTTTCATGAATTTTACATAGCTGGGCATTTCTTCCAAGGCTTCTGCAAATGGAATGTTGATGTGAAGCTTTTTGAACACCTCCAGGAATCGAGCAAACTGCTTGTCCAGTTTGTTTTTCTGAAGTCGCTGTGGAAAATGTGGAGGTGAAGTGACCTGATCTTTTTCTTTTTCCTTTGCTTCTTTATCCTCCATCTGTTGCTTTGTTTCTTTTGAAACTTCCTCAATTTTTGCCTTGATTCCAACATCTTTGTTGATTTCAATACCGCTTTTCAAGGTGATGGCTTCACATTCCTCCTTCCCTTGGTTCCTTGGATTGGGTTCTGTGTTGCTGGGAAGATTACCTGGCGGTCTGTAACTTTGAGCATTGGCCAGTTGTCCGATTTGATTCTCCAGTGCTTTGATGGAAGCAGATTGGCTCTGAAAGATAGCATCATATGCTGCTTGTTGCTTTTTGAACATCTCTGCAATCCATTCTTTCATTTCTGGTTCTTTTTCATGTTCTTGGCCTTTGTTCTGTTGTTGAAATCCTGGTGGTGGATAGTTCTGCTGTTGGAATCCAGGTGGTGGATTGTTCTTTTGTCCTGAATTGTTGCTCCATGAAAAATTGGGATGATTCCTCCACCCTGGGTTGTAGGTGTTGGAATATGGATTGTTCCCATGTCTGTTGAAATTGTTGACATAATTCACCGTCTCTTCAAGTTGGTTTGGTTCTGGTGCTCCTCCATATGGTGAACTTGTGGATCCACCATTAACTTTCATGTTAAGAGTTTCCAGATTTTTGCAAATCACATCCATCTTGGAATTCAGTGCTGTGTTGGCTCCAACTTCATAAATTCATGCAATTCTTTGAACCATGCTCATATCTGCCACACAATGAATTGTTGTTAGCCATTTCCTCGATTAAGTCCCAGGCTTGATCTTCTCCTTTTGCCATTAAAGCTCCTACAGCAGCAGCATCAATTGTGGTTCTCATTAGTCCAGAAAGTCCATTGTAGAAGGTTTGGACTTGTAGCCACTTTGCGATCTCATGATGATGACATTTCTGGAGTAAATCTTTGAATCTTTCCCAAGCTTCGCAAATGGATTCTGAATCTTATTGCACGAAGGATGTGATGTCATTCCTCAACTTTGCAGTTCTGGCTGGTGGAAAGTACTTTGCAAGGAATTTGGTGGCTAGAGTGTTCCAAGTTGTGATGGAACCTGCTGGTAACGAATGTAGCCAAGCTTTAGCTCTGTCTTTCAGGGAATATGGAAAAACTCGCAGTCTCATTGCTTCTTCTGATGCTCTGTTGTAGTTGAAAGTGCCGCAAACTTCCAGGAAGTTACTGATGTGGGAATTAGGATCTTCAGTTGCATTTCCCCCAAACTGTACTAACTGCTGAATCATCTGGATGCATGTTTTGATGTCACCCGCATTTGCTGGTAAGAGAGGAAGTACAATACAGGAAATGAGTCCGTCAACCACCAGAATGGTTATGTCTCGAATGGGAATTGTTGGTGCAACGTTCAAAGGTTCAGGTTCCATGTTAATGATTGCTTCTTGGCCTTCTCGCCTTTCCATTCTCAACTGTCTTATGGTTATTTCAATCTCTGGGTCAAGCGGTCGGAGTTCAAAGCTTCTGGTTCGTCTCATGTAGTGTCTGAGAACCTGAAACACAATAAAACAAAAACAATAAGTAAAAAGAAAATTAGATACAAGTAACGTATCTAACCCCTAAACTAATAGTAAAAGATAAATAAGTCCCCGGCAACGGCGCCAAAAACTTGACCGGTGCGTAATCACACGCGTATAACGTAAGCACACGTATCATTCAAGTAGTATAAAAAGTATCGATCCCACGAGGACTTAATATCTAATCTATTAATTTTATGAGGTCAAATGATTACTAGTATCTAACAGGTTGATTGATTAATTTGAAATGGTGATGATTTTAAATTTAAAAACAAGTAAATAAAATTGCACGAAAGTAGGTTTAAGAAAATTCAACATTAGGAAACTATCTATGGTTGTGGATCTTTCAAATATATTTTAAAAGATTAAGTGGTTATTTCATGTTTGTGTAATAAATTGGTTTACTAATTTGGAACACTAAATTATGCGAAAGCCTCTGTCGATGGTCAGACTCAAATACCCTGTATAACCCAATTGAACCATATGTCTATATCAACCAAATTACCTGGATTCATTAAGATTAAGTTCCAATTATGGCTACCCCCGCCCGACATGTATATGTCTATCCTGTAAGGAAATCTATTAAAGGGTTATCTATCCTCAAGGAAGATCGTGGGCTATTAAGTCTAAGGTTGAAACCTAAAATTCATTGTCAAGTTTATTTTAGATTTACCAGATCAATCTTATTAGTGGCCAATTAACAAGACGCATTAAGCTTAAGACTTAATAAGTAAACCTTTAAATTACCCAAACTATAAAATAACCCGTTATAAACCAGTGACATTAGAATTCATCACAACCCCAGATAACTAACTTAGTTACGACACATAACTAGGGCTAGTAAAAACTTAAAAGTAAAAGACATAAAGTAAAAATGCTGAAAAGTAATTGCGGTAAAGTAAAAGCTGAAAAGTAAATTACAATAAAATAAAATGCTAAGGTAAAATGATCAAATTTTACTATTTACTATTTAGATATCTCCCTTAATATAATATATTAACTTGTGATTATTTTACCAACCAGCCATATAGGCGGTAACCTGATTAAGTCAAATTAAGTCCAACCAGCCATAAAGGCGGAACCAAAATAAACCTGCCATATAGGCGGTAAGAAAATTTAATTACCAACCGACCAATCTGACGATATCCTTGCTTAGTCAGGTTTAAACCAGTTTAAAATGAATTACCAACCGACCAATATAGCGGTATTCTCATTAAGTCAAATTTTAAATAGTGAATATATTATATTTAAGGGAGATTATTCTAAATAGCAATAGTAAAAGAATTACCTTTCACCCTAGCAGGGGGAATTTAACTCCTCATGGTTGAATAGTAAAAACTGTAAAAGTAAAAAAGTAAATTACTATTACTATTACAGAACATAATTAAAATTAATTACAAAACTGAAATTTAAAAGAAACTAGATAGAAAACTCCCTATTTACATCAGAGAATTCAGAGAGGAAGGTACATCTAAAACTGAAATTTCGAGCTCTATTTATAGGCCTCAATAAGCTTCCCGCGTCGCGACGCCAAGTTTGTTCTTGCGTAGCTTCGCGATGACGTGTCGCTCTCTGATTGGCCGGTTCAGATTCTTATCCGCTGACATGGCGATTGCGGATAATTAATTCAATAATTGTGCTTACGTGGCAATGATGTGGCGCTGACGTAGTGCTGACGTGTCGACACATGGCGAAAGGGATTGTCGGCACCATAGAATTGCGACACGTGGTACGCTGTGATTGGCTGATGATGACGTGGCTGACATGTGGCAGGTTGACTCGGTCTTCTGCTGACGTGGATGATGACGTGGCTGACACATGGGATGACACATGTCGACACGTGGCGATGGTGATTGTCGGCACCATATGATGATGACACGTGGCACGACACACGTTAGCAGATCGGCTGTGATGGTGACACGTGGCACGACGCACGTTAGCAGAGTCAAACTTCTCAGATTCTGACATGTGGACCCGGCGCACGTTAGCAAACTTGCGGCGCAGGTTAGGCGTCACAAAGCAGGCTGCGCGTCGTGACGCGCCAAATGACCATTTTGCCCTTTTGTGTTTTTTTCACTGTTTTGGCCCCAAATCACCTCCAGAATGTCCTGAAACTTTATTTATCTACAAAATAACACAAAACACATCAAAATATTCACAAAACTTAAGAAACTATACAAAATATTAAGTTAAATGAGTGGGAAATAGTGATATAATTACCACTCATCATGATGCTAGATGATGAGAAGTAAATGTTGAAAACCTGTAAATTAGGTCCGCGTCGCGACGCCCAAAGGGTCCGTATCGCGACACCCAATGGGTTTGCGTTGCGACGCGTACTGGGGAATTGGTGCAAATTTGATTCTGAATTGCCCGCGTCGCGACGCTAAGGATTTGCTTCGCGACGCTCACTAGAAATTTTCATGAACTCGTTTTTGGATTTGTACGCGTTGCGACTCGCAAGGTCCTGCATCGCCACGTGAAACCAGAATTTCCGTAAATATTTTTAATTCATTCCAGCTTCACCCTAGCGTATTAGAGGCCACCACAAAGGTCTCGTTTCGTATATATACATTATGTCATGATATACGCATGATACGTAGTGAAGTGTTAACGAGTACTTGAATAGATAAATTAGACTAAGCCCGTAACTTTTCTTAGTCCATCTTCTAATCAAGATTATCAATTATAGATCATCACATGAACCATAAATTTCTTCAGCGAAGTGAAGTAAGGCTATCGGGACTTCAAATCAGTGAGTGGACCTTTCTTTTCAAAGTTGATTTTATTAAAATGTTTGACTCAAGACTTACTTTTGAGCATTTTAGGGCGGTAGCCAGAATTTTCACCAATTGTTTTAAGAAATAGTATTTTTCTAAAAGATAAGCTTTCTTATATGTTGAGTTTTTGAAAGAATGATTTAGAACTTAAGTTTTATGTTTTCGAGGCATGGGGGAAAAACACATCTCAGTATGTAACTTGTCACATATATGGAATTGACAGAGAGAACATATGCACATATAGAGGACTAGGGGGACGGTGATATGTAACGTCCCCAGATCATAGTTCAGGACTAGGGATGACAGATGTCCCTAGATCCTAGATTTAGAGCTTGGAAGGTAGCATAGATTCGCACCCCCAATTCTAGTTCAGTGGCTTGGGGGACGGCGAAATAGTCATGAAGAGAAAAGCTCATTTAGAAGCCTTTTCAAACTAAATCAATAGTCGTGAATACCTTGTGGATGACAGGCCCTCTGAATAGAAAAGGATATATAGAAGCATAAGATAGGTGAGAAGTCAGAGTTAGACATGGAATTCCGAAGAATTAAAGATGTTAAAAGAAAGTATAGATCCCCAAACCTAGGCATGCAAGTAAGTAAAAGAAAGACGTAAGCAGAGATGATTAAATTATCCTAACCTAAGAAACCCGATATAAATATGGCACTAAACTACATAGATTCTTACCCTTCAGTAATACTGGTTACGAAAGTTGTTCTGATAAACTCATCTCATACCTACCTTATATAAGTGATGGATTCTACCAGGACATAAAGTCACTAGGTAAAGATAACCGTAAATAAATTTTTTGATAATTTATCCAAAGTAAGAAACAGAAAGTACTGAATGATAGACCACCCAGATGAGAACTAATGAGGCTTTAAGGGGTAGAAAAGAAAGAATCTGACCCAAGCCAAGAAGAGCAAGATCACAGTACTAGTGAGAATCCATAGATCCGACCAACATTGGTAGAAATTTGAAAGAATAAAGGGATAGATCCATGGAATTGGAGATACTCAAGAGTTAACAAAAGTATCTTTACGAACACCAAGGCTAAATGACATAGTTGTAGCTTATGGTAAGAATGGAGAATAAAAGTTTAGGAAGAAGCCAAGAAAAATGGACCAGCACTAGCCTTAGCAGCTTAGTCTAGAACCAAACGATAGGGTAAGAAGATATATAGGAGGATGCAGAAAGTGACAAGAGAGTTCAGTACATATAGTGACAGAGATAACGGAACTTGAAGGCAGAAATGTAAAGCAGAGACCTCAGGATAGGTGATGAAAGTTGAGGAATCCTAAAACATGATATAGTCGAAGCAGTTTTCAATGGAATGAATAATAATTTTTCCTTTCAGTAGCCCAAACTCTAAGTAAGCTTATGGACAACTAACCAGACTGTCACCAAGCTTATGAAAATAATAGAAAAGCGGGTTCACAGATCCCTATGGAATGTATGTACATACCCTTATATTTAGAGCCCGGTAAGGAAAATAACCAGTAAATAAGCGTATTTGACAGGGTAGCAGATTATGAGATGGCTAGATTGCCGAGCCAATGAGTGCAACGGGATATATAAGAATCATAAGATGACAATGTTCTTATATAATATAAAATAATTTGAAAACACGGAAAATAGAGCTAAATCTCGAAATTATCATTGAATTGAGAACCTTTAAGAAGGCAATGACTCAGAAGAGTAAGAAATTAGAGAGAACAATTCTCAGGATAGTAGAATATGTAATTTATATAGACTCTCATTGTATCATAATGAAAGAACTAGTAAGAGAATGACACATGAACCAAAGGATTTAATAGAGATATCCTAAGCAATCAAAATTGATGGAGTTTTCAGGGGAGTAGAGACAAAAGAAGTTCAAGGAGCTGAGATAAGAAGAAAATCTAAGTAGCAGAATAAACTCCATAAGGAGCAATAACAGAGAAAATATAGTAGGACTTGAGAGAGAGAGCAATAATTGCAGATATTCAAACAACAGAGACTAGTGAAAAGAAATACAGAGGCAACACAATGGAGTTCTTGGAGAGCATGACTCTAGAAGAGCCAGTGTGATCGATAGTCGGAAGAAAAATCAAGAGTAAAGTTGAAGCAGGAAACTCAGGTAGTATCTAGCAGAAGAATCTTAGTACGAGAGTCGACGCCAAATACCTAAACACGGAAAATTACAGGCTTATAGATAAATAGCAAGTACAATCATAACATGGGTAGTTACTGAGATTAACACCGTCAGTAACACGTTAGAAACCACCCACACCCTCCCCACCATCGTTAAATAACGACAACAAAGATGGACCCCGATGTTTTACTTTAAAGATATTCCTAGAAGCAATTGAATACACAGTAAAGTAGGTCGAAATATAAAAATCTTCAGATCTAGTACAAGACCGAGGTAAAAGGAGAAATGGTGCTAAGTAAAAAGATTTAGAAGAAGAACAGTCTATATGATATGATTAAGAGAGAAAATAGTAGACAAGCAATATTGGAATGCATAAGAACCAATGATAGACATAACCAGAGAATTGAAAAGGTTGATGCCCCTCAAGGTAAAAGACAGATACAGAGGAACCAGAAATCCCCCAAATAATTAAGAACAAAAAAGAAGACATGAAGGACATCAAGTGAAAGGTAGAGGTAAAACTGTTGAAATAAAATAGATACTAGACAAACAATGACAGAGGTGTAATGATAAAATAAATCTTTAATGGTACTACGAAATAGTAAGCTTTCCAGAATTGGGATAAGACTGGAATTTTATCATATTAGTAAGGAGAAAAATGGATGATAGTGACCCGTATGTTCTTTTCGCAACGAAACGTTGAGGACAATGTAGATGATAACTCAAGAAGAAACTAAGTACAATTTAGAGACGATCAAGGAAACTAAGAATACTGAAATTGTTGAGATCGGGACAACTCTTAACAAGATAAGATTCAAAGGATAATTGAAGGTGGAGCATTCTAGAGTGAATGGAGAAGTTAACTATGAGTTATGAAGTCTTAAACCCATAAATAGTCAAATATGTAAGAACTCAAAGAAAGAAGCTTATCAGCAGCAAGGACTTTGTAAAGAGAAAAAGGAAAAGAGCAACTAGTCAGTTAAGATACGATGATGATTATTAAAATAAGATCTAGTGTGTAGAACTAAGAAAATATATAATAAAATATATCTTATAAGGTCATTTAAGTAGTTACATTATGAAAAATAGCTGAAGAACCCGAAGTATCCACAAATTAAGGGAAATTGAAAGTTATTGGCTATAGTATAAAGCACATGGTAATACCCTAAACGTGAAGCATAACAGCAGTTCCCATTGATATTTTAGAGTTATTGTTGTCATGACAAAGGATATAACATGTTTCAAATTGGAATGGAACTAAGTTGAGTAAGACGACAAGTGACAAATATAGTACCATTTTAAAACTGATATATCATGCAAATAGTTGAATTAAATGAGGTTAAGTACGACTAGCGGTTTAGAAATGAGATTTATGTGATGCATAGAGGTAGTTCTAGTATGATGGTAAGTGTGGAGTACTAAGCAGAAGATTCATGGAATGAGAATAAGGAATTATCCCTAAGTTAGAAATTCAAGAAATTACTCACCAAGACTCACAAACTTTGAAAGTGGTATGTATAAGCATTACCAAAGATTTCCAGAGGTCTTAGCATCAAGATCTCGAACAGAAAATCATAAAAGAAGTTGAGGAAGATAAGAATAAACAGAGATGCAGATATCCTCCAACCAAGATGAATCTGCTAGTTAAACCCAGAAAGGATTCTAGGACGAATCCTATTCAAGGGGGGAGAATTTGTAACGACCGGTAATCTCGACTATTGTTACGTTACGAGACGAGTGTCGCATAACATAAATTATGTATGGACACATATACAATGATGAAATGACGTTGGAGACAATCGGTATATTCTTCGAAGTTCCGATATGAAATTGTACGATATACCACTCTGGACAGCCCATGGTATTTGGGCCATAACTTTCTCATACGAACTCCAATTTTTATGAATTTTATATCGTCGGAAAGATGAGATCGAGACCTATAACTTCTGCGTTGAATACTTTTCCAAATTCGAACAAGAAACAGATCACAAACGCAGGTCAAAAATCTAGATGAATAGTGTTGCGGACCATCTAGAAAAATCTCAAACTTTCTCAACGTTTTCAAACTTTTCTTCATTAATACAAATTACAAATAACCCTTAGTATAAAAAGGGGAACTATTGAGCATCCCTAAGATTGGAAGAGAAAGAAGAAAAACGTGAGGGAGGATGAAGAGAGAAAGAAGAAAGAAAAGAGAAAAGAAGGAAGAAGAAGAAGCAAAGAAGAGAAACAAATATCAAATCTACATGAGTTAAGAGAAAGGTTGGCAATAATTTAGAGCTTAGAGAGTGAAGAAAATCAAGAAGAAGAAGGTAAAGAAACTTGACACAAAACTTGGTTTGTAAGATTCTGAAAGTATGATGATAGAATATGGCTATTGACATGTTAGGGATTGCATTTTGGTGATTTATTTGAGTATCCAAGTTTTGTAAATCTTAAGGGTTTAGCTAAGAATAAGAATAATGAGATTAAGGAATTGTTTGAGGATGATAAATTGGTATTAAATATGTGAAGCTGAAGTTTAAACAAGATGGATTGTGTGTCGGTTTTAGTATAGAAATATTGGTGATGCTAGATGATGAGAAGTAAATGTTGAAAACCTGGAAAATAGGTCCGCGTCGCGACGCCCAAGGGGTCCGCATCACGACGCGTACTGGGGAATTGGTGCAGATTTGATTCTGGATTGCCCGCGTCGCGACACGCACTGGAAATTTTCATGAACTCATTTTTGGATTTGTGTGCGTCGCGACGTGAAGACCAAAATTTCCCCAAATATTTTTAATTCATTCCAGCTTCACCCTAGCATATTAGAGGCCACCTCAAAGGTCTCGTATCAGTTCATATATATACATTATGTCATGATATACACATGATACGTAGTGAAGTGTTCACAAGTACTTGAATAGATAAATTAGCCTAATCCCATAACTTTTCTCAGTCCATATTCTAATCAAGATTATCAATTATAGATTATCGTAGGAACCATAAATTTCTTCAGCGAAGTGAAGTAAGGCTAGCGGGACTTCACATCAGTGAGTGAACTTTTCTTTTCAAAGTTGATTTTATTTAAATGTTTGACTCAAGACTTACTTTTGAGCATTTTAGGGCGGTAGCCAGACTTTTCTCCAGTTGTTTTTAAGAAATAATATGTTTCTAAAAGATAAGCTTTCTTATATGTTGAGTTTTTGAAAGAATGATTTAGAACTTAAGTTTTATGTTTTCGAGGCATGGGGAAAAACCCACCTTAGTATGTAACTTGTCACAGATATGGAATTGACGAAGAGAACATGTGCACATGTAAAGGACTGGGGGGACGGCGATACGTAACGCCCCCAGATCCTAGTTCAGGACTAGGGATGACAGATGCCCATAGATCCCGGATTCAAAGCTCGGAGGGTAGCATAGATTCGCACCCCCAGTTCTAGTTCAGTGGCTTAGGGGACGGCGATACGTAACACCACAAGACCACTAGTTTCAGGGACAGGTAGTGGCATGCTTTGGGGGACGGCGATACGTAACGCCCCAATGTCATGGTTTTGCACTCCTAGCTCTAGTTAGGCGTATGAGGGGACGACGATACGTAACGCCCCCATGCATCAGGTTTTTCAGAGACAATTTTTAGAAACATATATTTCAGAATTAGTTTTCAGAGACATATTTTCAAAAAAGAAATGTTTCTAGAAATACAGTTTTCAGAAAAAGCAGATTTCAGAAAAGTTTTCCAGAAAGAAAGAAAGTTATTTTCAGTTAATGAAAGGGATTTCAAAAAGGATAATTTGAGAAGACTTGGGGTTTTAGAACCATATACTTTCAAAAGTATTTTAGTACCTATTTTTGTAAAAAAACTCTCCACTCACTTAGATCGTTCAAACAATCTAACCCCCCACTCCCAGTTTCTTTGTTTTGCAGCATTACTCGGAGGACGAGTTCAGGAGGATGGATACTGATGGCGGTCACTAGGGTATTCGGTCCACCAGTTCAAGTCAGAAATAGAGTTCAGCCAAGTCAAGTAAAGCCCAGTCTCAGTTATTTGTATAACAGAGTTGTGTATGAGTATCCATATATATAGAGTTGTAACATTTACGATATGGTCTGTTCAGTCGTTTGTATAATACTTTACGAGCCATATTGTGGATTTGGGCATTGGTCCCACATATGAAATTATGTTGAGAAAAGTATCAGTATTGTTTGTAATTAGAAAGTCAGTGACTTAGGGGGATGGTACGGCCTATTCCCTGCCGGTAGTATCTCCCGGATTGGGGATGTTACAATTTTGATTTTCATAAAATCTAAACAAAATCATTTAATATTTATCTTATAATTATCAAAGATGATTCATTAAAAAATAATTTTTAAAATTTTCAACTATTGAAAATACTATCTCATTAAATTAAATTTAATTAATCAAATATTAATTTTCATTAATAAAAATACATTATCTATTTATTAATATATTATGACAACTTTTGTCATGATTTCCAAACAAGAGTTATATGGAATAATTAAAGTGTAAAATAATTCACAATTATTTTTCTTTACAATTATTATCATTTGAACAATGATAGAAGACGATAAGGGGACCGATAGACGTATAATTCTAAGCTCCAACAATTCCGTTGATTAATTATAAACTCTTTTATTAATCAAACGATTATTAATTCTGGAGTAACTCCGCTAAATATCCAGAATTGCACTCTCAAAATTATAGAATTAATTATTCAAAGTATTCGTCCATTGATATAGTCATTACCTATGTAATGATCCTACATAAAAGATTCGTAAAAGAGATATGTATAAAATTCGTTAACCTCTCCAATTACATCTTTATCTTTGACTTTCATTAGTTCTCAAGTGAACAATAAATTCATAACTTTTATGAATTTACACACGTCCTAAACTAACAAATAATGAAATCTTATGAAAGGGTTTCATTCTATCAGGTTAACATTCCCAACTATTCATTCAACTCATTCCCAAAATACAAGGTATACGAAATGTAATAAATACAAAACCATACCGAGTAAAATAAAGAATAAATTAATATGATATAAGAATGCTAAATACAATAAATTAAGATCATGACATATATGACCATCATTATGATAAAACTGATGTTCTTTATTTAATTGAAATTATTAGAATTTTTCAATTTCATCTGATCTTGTCCAATATAATCTTATTATATAAAATACATTCATTTTTATGTCTTTACATAATAGTCTGGATAGAGCTATATCATTCATAATGGAATAAACTGTATTTATGACTTTGGATTTTGAAGATTCTCAATTTCAAATCATAGTCATGGACAAATTTTGATTATTACTCTTTAAATTTTATCCATACATATATGTATGTAACATTTTACATAGGCATATATATTTAATTTAAAACTATATAAATAATCACGGAATTTTCATGAATTTTATAAAGCAAATCAAAATACATACATGGAATAAAATTGATTTATAAATTTATTAATCAATCATGTTTCGAACACATTTGCTTGTCGGGCATAAAAACCCCAATAACTGGAAGTTAACTGAATGAGAACTCAGCAAGACACAGTACAAAGATATGTCAAAATCTCCCTGGTTCTTTGACAAATGTTTTCTTTCGATGTAAATAAGAATTCACAAACAATTTATTTGTAACTTAATGATGGGAAAAATGTACTTTACTTACTTTCAGAACTCCACCTGTCCAATCATTAGAATTTCTGTAGATTAGGAGGTGACCTCAGGTAACAGCCATTGTCAATAGGACGCCACAGGTATCAAATTTTGATCGACACCATAATCAAAATGGATGCAAGGGAGGCCTGCATGCTCTTTTGTCTTCCAATCCAAGAATCAGAAGGTATTTTCTTTCAGATAGCTTAAGCCCTTAGGCTTTGCATTGAGTCATCCCCCCAAAGGGCCAAGCAGAGAAGAGGACAAAAGAGTTTATATACCCTCCAAAACTGTCTCTGTATCATGAAACAAAAGTTCTACACAAGGGGAATAAATATCCTCTCGCATTGTCAACTCCAATTGTTTTAGTAATTTCTGAATCCACTTGCACTTTGAATGGAGTCGATCATCAGCGACAAACCTATGGACCTCGCCCCTAACTTCAATAACACTCTGTCCAAAAGACTTCTTCAACCCTTTCTCCTTTACTAAGGCCCTAACCTTTGCAACATTTCCCCAACTTTCATCAACAGCATACAAATTTGATAACAGTGTATAATATCCGCCATGACTAGGATCTAATTGGAAAAGATTCTTTGCCGCCAACTCTCCAATCTTGACATTATGATGAATCCTACATGCACCAAGCAAAGCGCCCCAAACATCTGGCCCAGCTGGAATTGGCATATTGTCAATAATGTCCATGGCCTTATTTAACTCTCCTTTGCGTCCAAGAAGATCAACCATTATCCCATAGTGCTCTGAACTAAGATCCATCAGGTATTCATGCACCATCATATCAAATATTGCAATCCCCTCCTCTATCAAACCTGAATGGCTACAAGCAGATAATATTGAGAGGAAGGTCACATGGTTAGGTCTAACTTCAGATCTATGTATCATCTGATAAAAGACTCCTAGTGCTTCTCTTCCCAGCCCATGAATTGCATAACTAGCAATCATAGCACTTAAGATAACAACATCTTTATCAATGATCCCTTCAAATATTTTAACAGCGTCGTATATGCTGCCACATTTTGAGTACAACTCTATGAGTGAAGCCCCAATGAAAGCATTGTTGTAAAAGCCTTTTCTGATTACAAAACCATGAAGACATAGAGCTTGCTGAAGAACTCCTAGCTCTGAACAGGATGAAAGAATCTTCACGATAGCAACTGCATCAGGTTCAATTTCATCAGATAACATGTCTCGAAATACCTCTATTGACTTGAAAGCCATTCCATTTAGAGCATACCCACTAAGCAAAGCAGCCCAAGAAACCACATCTTTCTTTGGCATTCTTGTGAAAACATCAACAGCTTCATCTAGCGACAAGCATTTCATGTACATATCAATTAAAGCTGTAGAGACTGAAACTTCTAACTCCAAACCATTCTTAGCAGCAAATTCATGAATCTTATTACCCTCTTCTAGATTACAAGCAGCTGCACATGCTTGTAATGCACTGACAACAGTAACTGCATTGGGCTCAAACTTATTCTCAATCATCTCATAGAAAAGACTCAGTGCTTCAATAACATTCCCGTTCTGAGCATAGAAAGCAATCATCAAACTCCATGATATAACATCTTTCTCGGGCATCTCCTTGAACAAATGAAATGCATTTCTCAATAACCCTGTCTTCACGTATAAATTCAACAAAGAATTAACCAAAGATAAGTCACTAACAAAACCATGCCTAATCACAAAACCGTGCACACATCTCCCAAGCTTATCGCTCAACAACTGTGCACAAGCGGAAACTAAACTCACAAGAGTCACCCGGTTAGGACTAACACTCTCCATCATCACCATTAGATGGAAAAATGCCACTGCTTCTTCAGGAAATCCATTTTGCTCATATCCAGTAACCATTGAAGTCCATAGAACAACATCCGGTCGAGAAAAACGCTTAAAAACCTTTAAAGCACAACCCATTTGCCCACATTTTGAGTAGAACTCAATCAAAGCAGAGCCCACAAACATGTCAAACGAAATCTTTTCATTCTTTATCGCAAACCCATGTACCATTTTCCCTTGCCTAAGCGCACGCAAACCTGCACATGCCTTCAAAGCAATAGGTACAGTGAAATTATCCGGTTTTTCTTGAAAATTAATATCATTAGAGTTCATGTTATTGAAGAGATGCAAAGTGTTCTCCCATTGTTTCTCTTTGCAATAGCTCCTGAGCATGGCGTTATAGAGATAAACGGTTCGGTTAGGCGTTTCATCGAACACTTTGCGTGCGTTTTCAAGAGAGGCGTGTTTTGCGTAAAGAGTGTTGAGTTTTGTGGCAAAGAAGCTGTCATGGGCAAAGCCATTTTTTAGGATTTGGGAGTGTAATTGTAACAGCGATTTGGTATTGTTGCATGAATCAAACAGATTGACGAGCAATTCTCTCCTGCTCATATATACTAATGTTGTTCCTCGTCTCTCTTTTAATCTGTCAGAGCGCCATTGGGGTTGTTAGTTATGCGCCAAAACCTGTGCCCAAAAGGCGCAACTACTGTTTACCTGTGTTATTTTTTTTTTATTTGTTAAATTAGTTTTATTCTTTAATAGTTTTAAGTTGTATCATTTATATCAATATATATTTATATTTTGATCCAATAAAACAAATTTTTACTATTTATATCCCATATGTTATTTTAATAATATGTTTTATTTTATTTTTGTTATAAATAATTAATAAAAAATAATAAAACTTAGAATAAATATTTATTTTTAAACGTAATTTATTAATTTGGGGACACTTAAAGTTAAAGTAAATAAAATAAAAAAAATACTTAATACAACATAAGTTTTTAATAATCTGGGAGATTGGATCATTACGTTATTAGAGTAAAAGAATATAATATCGGTTATTATTTAGCTGATGGTATATATCCAAAATGGTCCACGTTAGTACAAACTATTCATGCACCTGTTGGTCCGAAGAAAAAATATTTTGTAATGAAACAAGAAACATGTAGAAAAGACATAGAACGTTCATTTGGAGTTCTCCAATCACAATTTGCAATTGTAGCAGGACTGGTACGTTTTTGGCATAAAGATGTATTACACGATATAATGACTGCGTGTATTATTATGCACAACATGATAATCAAAGATGAGCGTGATGGTGATGCTCCAGTTACAGAATATATGAAAGCACCAACTCCATAAGTCGAGAGGGTGGTAAATGAAGATGTTCGATTTCAAGAGTTTATAGTTCGACATAGGCAAATCAATGAAAAAAAAATGCCCACATTGAACTCCGAAATGCATTGATTGATCATTTGTGGGATGAATATTTGTAACACCCCGCCAGAGGCAGGATGCTACCGGCAGAAGATAGGATTGACCCATCTCCATAAGCCTTGAAATCTACTGAAAATCCGACATGATGTATCCTAAAACTGGACAACCTGGATCTCAGTCCAGCATCAAAACGAACCTGAAATAAACATCATATATCAAAATGGACCTCAGGTCTAAACCAACACATCAAAATCACCACCTAAGGGCTCTGTGCCCATATCATCTATCAATACTCAAGGGCTCTGTGCCCACAACATCATAAGAATTCAAAACTTTAACTTAATAATACAAACAACGTGCTCAGCACGAAAATAATAAAACATCAATCAAAAATCTTAGGCCTCTAAACCCTTCACAGGACACTTGCGAGGGTGACTGCCGCTTGGGTGATCCACGTCTCGAGCATACCTTCAAAGATGTCGTGGTTGACCAATCTGGAAGCCAGCCTGCAAAACTAGCAAACTGGTTTGGTGTGAGTTTTAAAAACTCAGTAAGTAATCATGCTAGTATTACAACAAACAAGATAAACATATACAACAAACAAATCAAACATATCAGTAGTTTATTAGAATTACTAAATTGTTACAAGTTCAGATTCATTAACTCATTATTATCTTTATACTTTACCTATGTCAGATTCCTATTTCTATATGTTCACATATACAACAATCCATTAACCAAACATCCAAATCCCACAAGACATCAGTATGAATATCACAGAACATATCCTTTTACATCGAAACTATTTCACTCAAAAGAAACATGAAGTCACATTTTAATACTTATCACGTTAAATATCTTTGAAATATCAACAAATCGGTAAATCTAACAAACTTTCTTCTATTCAGTTACAAACTATTTATAATACCAAAACCTCTTTCTTCAATATCAAAACAATATTTCTTTAACCTTATTTAATCCATGATAACCTTACAATAGCTTAACACTTGGGTTTCATATACCTTTACACATACCGTAGCACACTTCTTTTTATTCATGCAAATACAATTTCAGAATCCTTACACATATACATATATATCAATACAACTTAGTAAACACGCTTTATACCATTTGATATTCACATCGGTTTCAAATCATCCATTCAGTTCACATACGCATACACAATCCATACATATCACGAGTTCTGTCATACACATACATATAGTCAGACATATTTACCAACCACGAAGCACACATAACAATCGGTACATCTAAGATTACATCATCCAACAATACACACATATGGCTGGCTTACGCACACAATGCTCGTACGAGACTCATTACCTATTTTAGAATAGGTATGAGATGAATTCCGTCCGAACATATTCCTAACCAGCTTGACTATTATACCACGAGAACATCAATCAATTAAACATACAAACATGCATACATATCACGGCACACAAAACTCATCGTACGACTTCTCATACACAAGCACATCCATAACAAACATTCCAAAACACGATTCAAACACTCACGTACACACATATATTTCAAACATATGAATATACATCCTGTTACAAAATTCAAATGTCATACATTTGATAGTCCTCATAACTTTTCTTTTATCGATCAAACATATTTATTTCAGAATCTCTATCTAGGAACATTTGATATAATGTCTTTACCAAATGAACATATCCAACCTATACATATCTTAGCATCATATGCATATACGAATACATACTCATATACTTATGTATTTTCATATTTATTCACATACACAATTTCATATCGTTACACATTCATACCTTTACGTACATTCATACATACACATAGACATTAAGCTTATCAAACATTTCACTTCAAACACGTCAATACATACATACATATATTAATATCTTTAAATCTCTTACTTCATATCATGATAATAACAAAAGTCATATCTGCGATGGTGGTTTCACTTAATTACACATAACTTTGAACTCCTTCTCAAACTACTTCTTAACTATCTTCTGTTTAGTCTAACATATCAATCAGCTATACCCATATATATATGTATATTCAAAACACAAAATCACCCATTAAGCTCTCATCGTATGAGTTACTTACCTGGCTTCATGAGAACTCCAGGTCTTAGTTAAGTCTGCCAAAACAAATGGCGAAACATCGTTAGAATCGCAACTTATGAAATTCCTGACTTAGCTTTGATAAAGTTCCAGATCTTTCCGGGACAATCGAATCAAGTCCGATTTCAATACTTTCAGTTCCATTACTCTTAAAATATCATTACAAACTATTCCAAACTACTAATTCACTTAAATCCCCGATTTAAGCGATTTTAGAAAATCTTCCGAAAAATTTCCGAAAACGCTACGGAAGGGTCCCGAACCCTCCGAACCTTCCTGGATTTAACTAAACAATATCTTTTCATCACATATGACTCATATCCATCATTATGTTAAAAAACATATTAATACACGGAAAACCCACTTTTACCAAAAACTGGCATAATCTATCGGATCGATCTAATTCATTCTGTTTTCACTCGGATTCTATTGAATGCTCATATTCAATATACTAATACTCAAACAATTTAATTTATACCAATACTCTACTCTACAAAGCTACTGGATACATTCGAACATTTAACTATAAGCTTGAAATTTGCGGATTTATACCGGGAGGTTGATAAGCGGTAAATATATCAGTATTTACCGTCCATTTTACTTGATATTTTATTTAGTTTCTCGAGTATTGTGAATATTTTTATGTATTTGTGTTATTTTACATATAAATAAAGTTTCGGAACTCACTGAAATTGAATCGGGGCTAAAATGGCGAAACTCGGATAAAAAAAGGCAAATTGGGAAACTTTCTGTTCACGCATCGTGACGCACAACATCCTTTGCGTCGCGACGCGCCATAATTATGCAGTCTGCCAAAACGCGTCATCACTGTAGCTCGCGTCGCGACGCAGAACCCTCAACACGTCGTGACACCAAGCCAATAATTCTGCCGACAGCCACGTGTCATCATCTCGTCGAATCAACGGTGCGTCGCAAGGTGCGGGGCATAATTTTGCCTATAAATTGAAGCTGGAATTAGAAGGAAAATTCATATCTTCTTCTGGGGATTTCCTTAAGAATACTAAGAAGATTGCATCTTGTTTGTTTATTTACAGCTTTTTATATTTAATTTTTATTTTACGCAATAGTTGTTTCTTTTTTTTTTTTTTTAATTTTTAGTCTTTATTTTACTTTTTAGTATGAGGAGGTAACTCGACGTGCCACAACTATATATTATGCCGAAATGCGTCATCACTGACGTCATCACTGTAGCTCACATCGCGACACAGAACCCTCAACTCGTCGCGACACCAAGCCAATAATTCTACCGACAGCCACATGTCATCATCTCATCGAATCAACGACGCGTCGCGAGGCGCGGTGCAGAATTTTACCTATTAATTGAAGCTGAAATCAGAAGGAAAATTCATACCTTCTTCTGGGGATTTCTTTAAGAATACTAAGAAGATTGCATCTTGTTTGTTTATTTACAGCTTTTTGTATTTAATTTTTATTTTACGCAATAGTTATTTCTTTATTTTAATTTTCAGTCTTTATTTTACTTTTTAGTATGATGAGGTAACTCCCCCCCTGCTGGGGTGAATGGTAAAGTTTTTATTACTAATATTTAGATTAATCTCCCTTAATTATAATATATAAACTATTTTAAAACCTGACTTAATGGGATACCGTCTTTATGGTCGGTTAGACTTAATTAAATTGATTTTAACCTGACTAAATTGGATACCGTCTTTATGGTCGGTTGGAATTAATTATAAATCTGACTTAATTAGGATACCGCCTATATGGTCGGTTGGTAATATCATGTAAAGTTTATATATTATAATAAGGGAGATATCTAAATTTGAAATAATAAAAGTGGATCCTCTAACCTCAATATTTTCTTTATTGTTTTATTTACCTATTTATTTTCCAAGCTTTACTTTTATGTCATTTTCTTTATTTATGTCTTAACTAGTCCTAGATATGTGTGGTAACTAAATCCCTTATCTAGGGTGTGATGAATTCCAATATCACCAATTTATAAGGGGTTATTTTATGACTTGAGTAATATAAAGGTTTATTTATTAAGTCTTAAGCTTAACGCTTCTTGTTAACTGGCCATTAATAAGATTGATCTGGTAAACTTAAAATAAACTTGACGAATGAGTTTTAGGTTTCAGCCTTAAACTCAATAGCTCACGATCTCACCTCGGGGCATGGTGACATTTAGGTAGATTTCCTTACAGGATAGACATATACCTGTCGAGCGGGGGTAGCTACAATTGGAACTTAATCCTAATGAATTCAAGTAACTTGGTTAATATAGACATATGATTAATTGGGTTATTTTGGTGTTTTCATCTGACCATCGACAGAGGCTTTTGCATACTTTCGTGTTCCAAGTTAATAAACCGATATAATGCACAAACATGAGATAATCACTTCATATTAAAAGATATTGGAAGGATTCACAACCCTAGATAGTTTTATAATATTGAATTTTCCTTTAATTTACATTCACACTGTTTTATTTACTTGTCTTTAGTTTAAAATCACCATCCAATCAAACAACCAATCTATTAGATACTCGTAAACATTTGACGTCGAAAATTAATAGCTAAGGTGTTAAGTCCTCGTGTGATCGATACATTTTATTCTACTTGAGCGATATATACGCTTGCGTTACATGTGTGATTTCACTAATCAAGTTTTTGGCGCCGTTGCCAAGGACTTATTTATCTTTTACTATTAATTTTGGGGTTAGATACCTTTACTTGAGTCTAATTTATTTTTACTTATTATTTTTATTTTCTTGTGTTTTAGGTTCTCCGACACTATATGAGACAAACCAGAAGCTTTGAAATCCGTCCGCTTGACCTAGAAATTGAAAGAACCATCAGACAGTTGAGAAGGTCAAGAAGCACTGATCAACATGGAACCTGAACCATTGGAAGTTGCACCACCAATTCCCATTCGAGATAGAACTATTCCGATGGTTGACGACTTCATTTCATGTATTGTACTTCCTCCATTACCAGTAAATACATGTGACATCAAGACATGCATCCAGATGATACATCAATCGGTTCAGTTTGGGGGGAATGCAACTGAAGATCCTAATGCCCACATCAGCAACTTCCTGGAAGTTTGCGGCACATTCAATTACAACCGAGCAGCTGAAAAAGCAATGAGACTGCGTGTGTTTCCATATTCCTTGAAAGAAAGAGCTAAGGCTTGGCAACATTCACTACCAGCAGGTTCTATCACAACTTGGAACACTCTAGCCACCAAATTCCTTGCAAAGTACTTTCCCCAGCCAGAAATGAAAAGCTGAGGAATGATATCACATCCTTTGTGCAACATGATTCAGAATCTCTATGCGAAGCTTGGGAAAGATACAAGGAGTTGCTCAGAAAATGTCCTCACCATGATATTATAAAGTGGCTACAAGTCCAAACCTTCTAGAATGGACTTTATGGAATGATGAGAACTACAATTGATGTTGCTGCTGGAGGAGCTTTAATGAAAAAAAAGAAGAAGATCAGGCCTGGTACTTAATTGAAGAAATGGCCAACAATAATTCTTTGTGGCCAACAGAAAGGAGCATGATTCAACAAATAGCAGGGATTTACGAAGTTGGAGCCAATAAAGCAATGAATGCTAAGCTGGATCAGATATGCAAATTCATGGAAACTCTTAGCATGCAAGGTAATGCTGGATCCACAAGTTCACCATATGGAGGAGCACCAGAGATAAACTAATATGATGAGACGATGAATTATATCAACAATTTCAACAGACAGGTGAACAATCCATATTCCAACACCTACAACCCAGGGTGGAGGAATCATCCCAATTTCGCATGGAGTAACACTTCAGGGCAAAGGAACAACCTACCACCAGGATTCCAACAGCAAAACAAAGGCCAGAAGTATGAAAAAGAACCAGGAATAACAGAAGTGCTGGCTCACTTGAAAAAGCTAGAAGCAAAATATGACTCTCAAGCAGCATCATATGATGGCATGTTTCAATCACATGAAACATTAATTCAAAGCCAAACAGCATCTTTGAAAACTCTGGAGAATCAAATGGGACAACTGGCCAATGCTCAGAGTTACAGACCACAAGGTAACCTTCCTAGCAACACAAAACCAAATCCAAGGAACCGAGGGAATGAGCAATGTCAAGCCATTACTTTGAAAAGTGGTACTGAAATCAACAAAGATGTTGGAATTAAAGCATCTACTGAGGAAGTTCCAAAAGAAAGCAATGAAGCAAAACCACAGATGGAGGAAAAAGAAACAAAAGAAAATGATCTAGAAATATTCACTCCACCTCCACCTTTTCTACAGCGTCTCCAGAAATGTAAACTGGACAAGCAGTTTGCTCGATTCCTGAAGATCTTCAAAAAGCTGCATATCAACATTCCATTTGCAGAAGCATTGGAACAAATGCCCAGCTATGTCAAATTCATGAAAGACATTCTGTCACGAAAATGAAGTGACATGTGCAATCACACGCGTATAACACAAGCACACGTATCGTTCAAGTAGTATAAAAAATATCGATCCCACGAGGACTTAATACCTAAGCTATTAATTTATGAAGCAAAATTTTTACAAGTATCTAATGGATTGATTGTTTGATTGGTTGGAGACTTTAAACTTAAAACAAGTAAATAAAATTGTGCGAAAGTCAATGGATGAAAATTCAAAATTATTAAACTATCCAAGGTTGTGAATCTTTCCAATATCTTTTTACAGATGAAATGGTTATTTTACGTTTGTGTAATATATTAGTTTACTAACCTGGAACACGAAATTCTGCAAAAGCCTCTGTCGATGGTCGGATGTAAATACCCAGTGTAACCCAATTAATCGTATGTCTATGTCAACCAAGTTACCTGAATTCATTAAGATTAAGTTCCAATTGTGCTACCCCGCCCGACAGGTATATATCTATCATGTAAGGAAATCTATCCTCAAGAAAGATCGTGGGCTATTAAGTCTAAGGCTGAAACCTAAAATTCCTTTGTTAAGTTTATTTTAAGTTTACCAAATCAATCTTATTAGTGGCCAGTTACCAAGAAGCATTAAGCTTAAGACTTAATAAGTAACATTTATATTACTCAAACTACAAAATAACCCCTTATAAACAGGTGATATCAGAATTCATCACAACCCCAGATAACGGACTTAGTTACGACACTTATCTAAGGCTAGTAAAAGCTTAAATAAAATAAAAAAACATAAAGTAAATGCTGAAAGTAAATAAAGTAAATGCTGGAAAGTAAATGCTGGAAATTAAAAATGTAAAAGTACAATAAAAGAAAATGAAGGGGTTAAAAGATTCACTTTTATCACTACTATTTTAGATATCTCACTTAATATAATATATTAACTTTGCGTGATATTACCAACCAGCCATATAGGTGGTATCCTGATTAAGTCAAATAATAATTAATTACTAACTGACC